>JAUZNJ010072363.1:0-25459 GCA_034780135.1 Jordanella pulchra | reverse complement strand
GCAAGCTGCCAAACGATGCCACGGAATCGGAGCACACGGAACCGATTCTGAACAGGAACCGGTTCTCGATTCCCATCTCTATGCACCAAACATTTTTTTTAGGTTATTACGTCCTTTATCACTAATTAATAAGTCAATCAACACAATATCAATTCAAAATACGGCAAAATGAATGAATCTTTAATGTAAAAAACATTTTATAGGTAATCTATTTCAAAGTCATACTTTTTTGCAACTCAAACCTCCAGCCACTAGTTGGCCGCGCATCACCAAGAGCGGATTAGTCAGGTGTTCTGAACAAGCAGCAGCACAGAAACAAAATCCTGTCCAGTTTTTCAGATATATATTATTATAAAGAAATGGAATAGATCTTTTTTGTTAATGTATCAGGATATGCTGTGACAAATTGTATCGTTACACAGATTTTGTGACATATCATATTACTATATTTTTTCCAGTTCACACCCCAACTAACTATAGCCATGCAACAAATGTTTTGTCAAACAGGATTTCCAGGAAGTCAAAACCCAAAACATGTAAATTTAACATTTGACAATATTGGGGGCACAACAAAAATGCTCTTTTAGTCGCATCTTTACCTAAATAACATGGTGCAGTTTTACATATTCAAAACAATATAACTGCTATGTAATTCAGAGGGGAATAAATATCTTTCAGAATATATCCATGTCTTTTTTTTAACAGATTAACAGCAAACACTATTTAACAGATTAGAAAAGTGCAGATAGTGGGAAGGAGAGTGACACAAAGAAGACTTGGCTGATTGGTTTTTTTTGGAGGTGTTTTTGTTCAAAAGGGAAGGTTTCCAAAGATAATGCAAAACAAAGTCAGCCTCAATTATTCTAAACCGTCCTTGATTCACTTAATGTGATAGCTCCATTTGGAGTAATCTTTAAAAGCTGTTTAAATAATCTCATCACATCCTCAAAGCATCTGCAGTGAGCCATTTCAATGGAAATTAAAGGATCCTGAAAATGAAGCAGCTTAAAAGGAATTCAGCCATTGTTAAATTTACTACATGCACCTGTTGCAACATGTCTTCTGTTCTGGGCAGCAATTATTTATATTGTTTTGTCTACTTACGCCGTTCTAATGGAGCAAAAAGGCGTTGACCTCAATCTAACTTCCTCCCATAAATCATCAGACAAGTTTTTTTCTTTCAAAGCTCAAGCTCATTTTGAAAGTTCAAACTCAACACTTTTTAAGTTAGACCCCTGGAATGTAGTTTGGTCGTTGTACAAAGCTTTCAAATGCCGTTGTGTTTTTAACCCTTTTGCTCACTGCTGGGTAGCTCTGTTTGTAGTCAAAGCATCCATGTTCCTGAGTCCACAGGTAATGACACTGATGAGCTCCACTCATGGGTTTACTATCTCAGATCCTGTGGATCTCTTTAAGCTTTAGGCAATTAACGGCAAATTTTAACCCTGGCTGAATAAAAATCACCAATGATGCCAGAAGGAAGAGCAAAGGAGCCGAAGCTAGATTGAGGAGGAATGAATTTCAGCTGTCAAATAAAATATTAGAATACTACTAGAGTTCTTATGAGAAAACAATCAAATATCTTTGATTTTGTTTATATTATGTTTTTATGACTTCTATGATGTTTATGTTTTAACTGTTGAGTTGGTTCTTCATGCTCCACAGGGTGGCTGGTCGTGTCCAGTCAGGCAATTCTGTACACTTTTTATTGACGGAGTAAAATCCCTGAAAGCTCAGATCTTCCTTTAATTTTATAGACCTTCTACTTCCATCATCTCCTCTGTTTTCTTTTCAGGAGATCGTTGCTCACCTAAGTCCCTCAGGTTTTCCATATGATGCTCTCCAGTTTCAGTTATATTTCAGAGGATTTCCTCACTAAACCACTGCTTGCACATTCAATTATCATTACTTTGTTCTTCTGTGTAGTTCTGTACATCTTCAACAGGCTATAATTGAGTCTGTACATAAGAAACTTGCTATTGACCCAGATACTCCAGAAAATTACAGCCCTATCTTCACATTTTTATTAAAAAAAAAAGTCTTGAAACTGGTAGTTTCCAAGTAATTAACTGTCTTTTAATACTAAGACTACTGACTCGAGTGTTATCATTGTGCTTTTAGCTTAAAATGCGGCTTTTGACAAAGTGGTGGTGGTCTAATTTTTAATTTAGAGTACTACTGCATTGTAGTGGTTTGAATTTTAAATCGGCAGGGTGAGTCTGCATTGTCAAAGTTTACGTTTTTTTCAACCTGCGGTGCTTCTTTTCAATGTGGTGCCCCACAGGGCCCAGTTTAGGTCACCCTTCTTTTCTCTATATATCTATTTTGCTCTATTTTCAGTAAAACATTGTGTTTTGTTCCACTGCTAAAGAGATCATTTTTTTCTTCCTCACATAAAAGCCGAGAGGTTTATCACTAGACGCCGTGTCAAATGTCTTTTTGACAAAGGCCTGGCTTTGAGTTTTACATTATAATGAGCAAAAAAACAGAAGTGATGGTTTCTGGTTTTACCTCTGAAAGATTTGGGATCTTTTTTAAGGCCATTTGATTTCATTTTCATTTTATTAGAAAAAAAGCTTTATTTGCTCCAAGTATTGTAGGTCAGATCTCAAACCGATTGAAATGTGTGCCTATTATTATTGTAAATTAGCTCAAGCTCATTTAGATCGAAAGGGACAACAATTTCTGCCAAAGATTTAAGATTAGATTTACATCTGGCCTTTAACGGGGACATTCTACAAAATAATAAATAGTTCTGATGTAAACACATCTGCTGCAGCTTTGTATATATGCTTAGCATTACTGTCCCAGTAGAAGGTAAACCTCCCAGAACTTGTGATTTGGCTGATCTGATCAAGTACCTGGAACAATTAAAAGACGCAAATTTCATAGGAATTCTGAGAACCAAATCAGAAATGGAAAATATTTTTTCACCATAGCCTAGGGATTTGGCCAAAATATGTAGAGATACATTTCTTAATTCCAGTCACTACAATACAGTTTCATATCTATGATAACAAAAAAATAAATAAATAAAAGCCTCAAAAATGCTGCCCAAAATGCCCACAACAGATGCCTTCAGAAACTTATGACAATTATTTTGCCACGTTTATAAAACTTCTACAACATAACATGTCAGAAATATTTTCTTTGAAAAACAGAAACACATAAAACTGCATAAAGTCCGAAACATCAGCCAGAAATTCTATAATCATAGACTGTTGTCTATACTGAACTGTCAAAAACGTTGATTTAAAGTCATACCGCTGATATTGAATTGAATTCTAATGCAATATAAATATTGACACTGAAATCCTGTCCAGCCATAACAAAGCCATTATAGAACCTGTGTTAGGGATGAGGTGGGGATGTCAGCCATCAGACACAGTGTTCACCACTGAAACAAACCAGTTTTACATTTTCAAAATTCTAGCATGCTGCATTTGATCTTATTTAATGGTTCAACGGTAAAAACAGGGGAAAAGGTATACATGCCAGGATTTTTTTAGATATTAATTTAAGGAAAAAAATAATTATGACTATGTCAATCACAGAATCGTAATTCAATACTCATATCCTGTCAGTCCAACAGAAAATTTAAAAAAAGGTTCATATGACAAAGCTACTTTCTGCACGTTTCACCAATTCAACGACTGTTCAGATCAACATGATCGACTTTAACAACTTGACTAACTGCTCACAAATCTCTTTTGTACATTTAAATCCATGAGCGATCTATGCAAACAGCAGCAGAAACACACATCGGCACGTTGCAGCTTGCTGCCTCTCAGTGCACAGCGAATAGCTGTGGTTTTCTTTTTACATGGGTATAACTTGGGCTGAAGGTGCAGCAGGCAAAACAACCTCCACATCAACTCCCCTGCATGCTTATTTGTAAGCCCAACTTCGAATACCGAGCTCATTCAGGAGGAATCAGTAGATTTCACCGCTGACCGGGGGAGACGAGAGGCGCAGCCCGGTCGGTTCTGTCTCTCATTATCTGCTGCCTGTTCGTCAAACTAACTGCAGCCAGAGAAGAATACCTGCACTCGCTTTGAAGGCCGTGCCCAACTACAGTAAATTATTAGCTCTCCAGCAGCACAGCTCCAGGCCCTCAGGACACCCCGAGGCTGTTCCACTGTGGGTGCCCTTACCTGTCATTCCAGCTGTTGGGCATCTCTCATTGAGGCTGACAACAAGTGCTACGCCTCACAGTGGTGCTACCCAGGTTGCTACTTTCTGAGAGGCAGTTCATGGCAGTTGGGCGAGTTTATGTAGACCTATAACAATGGAGAGAGAGGGAGACAGGGAGGAGGGGCTGGGGGAGCTCAAATTAAATAGTCAACATTCCTTTAAAAGGAAGAGAAGGTAGCCTTTGGGCTCCAGACAAGCCCAAACTTGCAAAGCGTGGGTATAGAGAAGAGATGACAAGTGCAGTGCTCCTTCTAGTCTAACGGAGCGTAACAGGAAGTGGCAGGGCTTGCTTCACATGGGGCTTCTAGAGGGTAGCGTCTGGGTGAGTGCACGTCAAAGTCTCCAAAACCACTAGCACCAACCAACACCCTACACAAACAGTGTTTAATGACGAGCAGACTGGATCATTACAAACACCTAGAGGCGGAAAGAAAAAGAAAAGACTATTTGCTCTGACAAGCGTCAAACTTTTAGAAAAAAAAGCCTTTACACATAAAATCACAAAGAAAATGTGTGATAAACTGTCTTGGTGACCTTTTCTCTGAGGCATGACTAATAAAATCTCAACCCATGGTGTTTTTTACCAAATTTATTTCCAGCTGATAATGGCAGTCAGATAATAAAACGGCTCTGCTAGACATACGGTAATTAGAGCTTCCTGTGAGCCACGTCCTTTTGTTTTCACAAGGCAAAAATCCTCATCGGTAATCAATTATACATACAAACAAATTATTGAACTCTGTCTGCACTGAGGCGCCCAGTCCATACTGTCTGATCTGATGATGACTGATACAGATAGACAGGAGGGCTCTGCTTTAGTCTTCTTTTCATGTCAGCATTGATTAGATTTGGTATTAGTTTTGAGCGTTTTATTCCCCCCCCCGGGACTAAATGTTTTCCTTTTTTTCTTATTGCAGAGATGAAATCAATAATATGTTTATCAGGGGCATTATAATGCCTGCAGTCTCCAGCAGAGAAACATCCATGCCTTTGAGGAAGTCCTGTTTGGAGGTTACCACATGACATAGATTTTGTCAAGACAAAAAAAAGGTGATCTGTGTGTCATGTGCCAGCTTTGAAGTTGTTGGCCTACATACACCCACCCTGGAAGCATTCGCATCGTTCAACAGGCCCCACCATGGGGTGGTAATCCCACCCCCCCCTCCAGCTAGATAATTACCCTTTTCATCCAGCTAGAACTACAATGGAAATGTTTAGATCAAAGCGTATTCATGTGGTGAAATGGCCCAGTCAAAGTCCAGACTAAAATTCAGATGAGAATCCATTGACATGCTTGTCAATTGGTCCATAAAGTTGCTCTCCACCCATTTTCCAAAACAGAATGTCTTAAAATTGTGGTTTCCAAAGCACAAAGCTGGTAGAATTTACTTTGCTCAACTTGCAGCTACAATATGAATCGTTCTATAAGGTAAAGACGTAAAGAGAGTGAACACCTTCAGCTGGTCTCTCTGCAGAGGAATTGCATCCCACAGCATGATGCTACCCCTACCATGTTTCACCATTGGCAAGCTGTTTGTTTACAACTCCTGAAACAGATAATAACCTCTACACCTTATAAGATTGCGGACTGTGCACAATTAATAACTGAACACATGAAAATGGTTGCATTGGACCTAATTTGAGTGCATAAGAGGAAAAGAAGGTGAATCATTACTTTAACAAGGCTCTGTAATTTGTCTTGTTTCCAAATTCCTTTTCCTTAATCCAGACACTTGAAACTCAGCCTCATCTGGTAGCTGCTTTCACAAAGTTTTAACCTTGGTGTGCCTTTTTCCACTGGGCTATTTTGGCTTGATAAATTACAGGGGAGGGGGTGCAGTATTTGAAAGGAGATAAAAACATCAGCTTTCACAAGGTCACCTGCAATAAACCTCCAACTGACATCCCATTACACAAAAAGCCTCCCTTTGGGAATTATCAAACTGATCTATGGTTTCAGAATAAAAAAAAAAAACAGTCTCGAATAAATCCAGGAAAAAAACACAGCACATAACTCTCCTGCTACCTGAGGAAGTTTTCTCCAACTGTCCACAAACTCGCAGCTCCTGGCACTGAGTCAAGTGGTTTTAAATTTTAAGCAGTAAAAAGTCACCGTTTGACATGAGACACTGGGTTTCTAAACTGTGAAAAATATAAGCCGTTATTAAAGAGAAAATGTCCAGAGAGGGCGCCTATAGCTCGCTATCCGACAACAGCATTCCTGGATGTGGACGCTACCGTCTGCCGCTCGGGCTGTGAGCGAGTGGAGAGGGGGGGAGCAAAGCCATTACTCTCCGGGACACAAATATCTCTTCCAATAGCGACTTTAAACTCACCAGATAGAGGCGCAAAAGCTCTAACAGCTCATTATGTTGACTGGAAATGGGTTAAAATGATTTACTCACCGGCTAATAAAGAGAAAAAGAGAGCCGAAAGCGTCTAATGCGTTTCCTGATCGAAAGTTGCCGAGTGTCAGTGGGAGAAAAAAAAAAACAGTACGCGGAAGTACACACGAAAAAAGAAAAGGAAAGAGAAGAAAATAGGGTATCCGTAACGAAAAGTGCAACAAACAGTTTATAATTTAACAATAATAAAGCAGAAATGGTTAGTTTTAAACTTTTGTGAAACGAGAGTAATATTTATTTTTGCTTTAGTGTGTTTTCCTGTCATATAAAGAGGTGAACGGCATGTTTCCGTGCTGTGTTACACAGTAAGCAGTCCCCTTCCAAGCAATTCTGCCACCGTAAAGGACAGCTGAGTCTTCAGGAACCTGCAATTGTGTGAAGGTGGTATAAACTGCATAATTTTGGTTTAATCATTTAGTCTAATTTATGTAAAATTTCAACAAGCTCACTTATATTAAATATCATTTTTCCTATTTACTACCTAAAAAGGTTGTGCTGAAGTGTTAGGGTGGTAGGACAAGCATAAAACATAAATATAAAGAAAAATATTACAATTATATTGACATCATAATCATGGATATTTATAATCATGGAAATCTTCTAACAGTTATGATTTTATAAACGCGACGTAAAAATAGCTGAGAGCAGTTATCAAAAATTTGTGTTTTATCTATGATTTTATTGCAGAAAAACAATTGGGAAAGTATTTAGTATCAATTTATAATTAATAAAATGATTTCATTTGATGTGGTAGAATATAATCTAACATTTACTTGATTAGGCTTTATAGAAATATAACATTCCTTCACTATCAATCGTGTGTTGTTCTGTTTCATTAACCTTGCGCTTGTGTTAATGGTGCTTATTGGGACTAAAGTAAACATATTCCCGTCCATAATACATCCCATTAGCGCCACATCGTGGACAAATATTGTTCCTACTCAGCACAGTTGCTTTGTTGTAAACTGAGCTGAGCAAAAACAAATCCAGGGTATCAGACGGGAATTAATAAGAAAAAAATATTAAAACTATAGAAGTAACTAAGTATCCCCTTACAATTAAGATTTGCGTAATAACGGAGCGAAATAAATCAAACAATAAAAAAACGCTGTGTATATTTTCACACACCCACATCCACACACACACATATATAGGACTTTTATAACAGTTACCCACATCGTCATTCTGCCAGATAATCTTTTAAGTAGTAACACAACAATAACTAACAAAACATAATACGATTCATATTTGTTCATAGGCCTGATAAAAATGTGTTAGAGTTTCCCTTTTTAAAATCTCACAGAAAATGTAGACTTTGAAGGTTTTTTTTAATCTCCCTTTCCCCTATTCACTGAGTGTAGTAGAAATATAAAGGTTAAGTCCATGATAGGCTTGTTTTTTCACAGCTTCACAGCTTTTTAAACATTTTCTCAAGATATGCTTTGATTTTAGATATTGGTAAGTTTATTTCATCTCCTGAAATAGGAACCCAACCAGCAGCCTTAGTTGAAAGCTATGTTTGCATTTCTTTCACAAATAAGGGTCAAATAAAAATTTTGTTTTTTTTGTACAAGGGAAAAAGGAAGAGAGAGATTCTTTCATAACGAGTTGACTTATTCCATAAACTCACTCGCAGTCTGCTATCCAGAATAATATTTATTGCTTTCTGAAGATAGTATTCTTTTTCTTCTTTTGGCAAATTCATTCTTTTTTTTTTCTCTTTACAGTAAAATAAAGAAAGATGATCAGTAGACTCACTACTTTTTAAATTTGGGATGTGTACACACACATACACACAGAAAGGAAACAGTATTTACAGCTTGGTATTTCACATAAGAGTGACTTGTGACTTTTCCTGGAACAACTAAACAAAACATAAAGCTTTACAGTAAGTTTACAACAGCGTTTACACAACGGATCCTTAAAAGTGACTCTGTCTGGCAGAAGGAATGCTGCTAAAAAAAAAGCAACTGTACAACAGTGTTTGGGAAACAAAGGCTTTTTTTCTCCAATGTTTAACAATGTTTTCAGCAAGGATCAGTGATGAAAAAAGACACCAACTGAAAAAAGGGCTAAACAGATTATTGGGAAGGGTTTAAAAATGATAAGAAATACCATTAATTTTAATTACAATAGTTCACACTGGCTTAATGTTAGCTAGAAAACAAAATGTCTACCAGGAAGTCTTACAGAACCATAAGGCTTTTCTTTTTCTATGGGCATATGGTTAAAATGACCAAAGGGCACAATTAACTTGGGGCAGACAGAAGCAAAACAAACACAAAACCTGGAAAAATAAAATAAAAACATAAAATAGAGCTCTTTCTTCACTTTCAGATTGCAGATCTTTCATTATTTGTTTAAACCTTGATACACCAACGCTTATAATTTTCCAACATGTTTAAATACTGAAGTAAATCACAACAATACAGGTAAATCTTATCATAGAGGAATCAGAATTAAATGTCATGTACACCATATTAAAATATATACACAGAAATATTCATACAAAGTTTGGGTGGATCCAGCTGCTCAGCTCTCTTTTTCATTCCTGTTTGTGAAAAAGTGCAGCAACAAATTCAGTAATCACAAAGTGATGCAAGTAAAACTTCATAAGAAATTAAAAAGTGCATATCAAAAAAAGAGAAGTAAGAAGAATTTTGCATCAGTGTTTTGCAAAAGTATGACAACACTTTTACTTTTTCCTATATTTACCCCCATACCATCCACAAAATTCCTAATCCTCTTTTAAAACCCTTTTGATGAATCAACTTAAGGTAGAGAATAGTTAAAAAAGAAATAATACATGGTTTTCAATAAAATGTAGCCTGGTTTTGTTTTCAAATCTCTTTACTCTGAATAATCAAGTGCAACAAACTGCTGTAAAATGTCCTCCATCACTGCTCAGACCTCAGTGGTTCATTGTAGAAAACTGGGAAACATTAAGGAACATCAGAACGTCACAGATACAGATCTGAAGTGCTTTAAAACATGGTTAATTTTTAAAGCAATATCCTTGACAGGCTGGGGATCGAATTCACTAACTATGGAAACAATCAGAAGGACCTCTGGAGGCACTACAGAGATCTGTGGCTCAGATAGGAGGATCTGTTGACACAATAAGACTCACAAATCTGTACTTTATAGAAACACAAAAAGAAGAAAGCCACTGTTTCAAAAGTATCAAGAGGTCCCCTCCACATTTTGCTTCATGTGGTGGACATAGTACTTATGTGGAAAAATTTATTTTTCTTCAGAAAAGAGCAAAATATACTTATTTACAATGAGGCGCAAAATGCTATTAGTGGCAGAAAACTATCTGTAGGTAAACTTAGAAAAAAAAAACAGTTAGAAACTGTAAATGATTTAAAACTGGGACATAGTTTCTCCTTCTAGCAGCACAGCAAACTTAAAAACACAACCAGAGGTCAAATAGAATGATGCCACGTGGAAGAATGGCCCAAACCTGAATCTATGATAATACTGGAATTCACTGATATAATTCAATAAAAAAAACACTTTATTTATCCCAAAGGGAAATTAAATAATAAATCCCATTCAGTTGAAACTTGTGCACTTTCCTCCTTCCTTTTGCAAGACTAACGTCTTTTAAGAAATATGACAGGAACACGTACTGTTCTTTTTTGCTTGTAACGGGACAAAATATTAAAGCGGTGTGAATACTTTTGCAAGGACACTGTACCGAGGTAAAGGCTGTGTGGACAGTATTACCTACGAGAACCACTAGGTGGCAGTATTTGACTATATCTTTGAATTATATTTGGACCGTACTAATGCATATATGTAAAACTGTAAATTTGTTTGGATTTTTTTTATTTGTCGAAGTGTGTCCATTATTTTCCAGCCAGATTTGTAATTTTCCACCTTGTTGCCTTCTTCTCCAAGCTTGACTACAGACAGCAAACTGAAAGATTCTTACACATATTTGGTGTGAAAAATCAAAACAGAAAAAAAGACAGAAAGAAAAAAAACTGAAACTTTAGCTACTAAAAATCTTGTATTCTAATCTGGGGGATAATTTGTGAAAAAAAAACGTACACAGCAAACAGTTTGAGAACTAAGGAACTTATTTTATCTAGAAAAAAAAAATTGTAGATGAAGATTTGATCGTTCAAAGCAGGACAGAAAAAGAGAGTAATCAGAGCATAGGCCAGACGGGATAGTTGGAAAATGTCTTAGCTGTGGATCATTTTTAGAGTCTCTGCCTCCCTGTGTCTGTCATGCAGAGCCATGGACGGGGAAAGTGTTGGAGGCAGGGAAGGAGGTGGAGGAGTGAGGGGCATCAGGCTCTTCAGTGGATGAGGGGACACAGGTGGGGGGAGCGAGGCGATGGGAGGCAGCAGACTCCCTTTTTTCCCATCCAACACCAGAGGTGAGCGGCTCACCAGGCTGGACTCTTTCCCTATGCCAAAGTCATGTTCATTCTCATTGTCCGAGCTGCAGTCGCTCAGATCCGTTATCTCCAGGTCGGAGTCTGATTCTGGGTCCTGCTTCACCCCTCCCCTCCTCTCTGTGGGGCTCTGCTGGCCCGTACCGGCTCCCAGACTGACGGCCCCCAAACCCAGACCCAGGCCTGTGCTTGGAGGGTTTGCCTCCACCCTCTCCCTTTCTCCCAGTGTCGCCCCGTTGCCGATGTCAGTCCGACCCATTGACAGGCCTCCTGGGTAGGGTGGCAGGCAGAGGCGAGCCGGCTGACCACCCGCTGTGCCGTTTGTCCCTCCAGTCTGCCCCGGTGCTCCCCTTTCACCTCCAGCAGCCTCCCCTGGGGGGAGTAGTGAGGAGAAGGGGTGAGGCAGCTGGGAAAGGCTGGTCTGCAAAGGATTGGGGTAAAACTGGGAGGGGTAGAGGGAGCCAGGGGGCAGTTTGGGGCAGTTATTGAGAGAGAAGGCCCCTGGAAGATACGGGTTGAAACTCCAGGGGTAGTCAAAGGGTGGGTTGCGAGGGTAAGGGCCCAGCAGGGACGGGGGTTTGGAGTAGCATGGGGCACCTAGGAGAGAGGAGACCCAGGAAGACAGAGGTTAACTCTTGGAAGGGGGCAAAGGTTTCTTGACTTACAAGATCCAAGAATGTTCACTAATTATAGCCACGATTTGCAATTCAAATCAGGAGCCACAGGGGCTAATTCTGGTACGGCTGCCTTCAAAAACCTGATGGTTCATTTATGCATGCCAGTACTGTGTTATACACCCACTTCACACTGCCGCAGAACAGATGTGAGCACAGACCTGCACTGCAGGAAAAAGTGATTAAACAGAACTCAAATCTTACAAGTGACTATAATAAGAGATGGTCCAGAAAGCAAATCTAAATGCTAAAACAGAGAAAAAAATGTCTAATATGTCATTAAATTTTCTTTGATTAGACAAACGTACTTCTCTGCAAATTCATCATTGCTCTGCATTTGAATTCAATCCGTTGTAAATATTGGTTCCTAACCCGAAAAGGAGGTAAATCTGAGGTGAAGCTGCAATTCAGTTTTAATGAACAAACAAATACATTGCCTCTCAGCCAAGCCAACTTCCTTCCAAATGACAACCAACTCAGAGATTCTGTCTCTACAACACCCTCCACCTCTCTCCTAGTCTCACTCTTTCTCTCCCTACCTCTCCGTTATTTACTATGCAGGGCTAATTTGACAGCGCTGAAGTCTCTGCGTGCTGGGCCAGGAGTAGCTGGCAGACACATGAATATTGAATCAGTCAGGCAGGCCTCACTTGCTTATGAAAACACAGTAATGGGCGCCCACAGGCCACAAACTGAAGCCTGCACCCTCAATTAGGGCCTTCCTGCCTGGGAAGGGATTAGGACAGCAGGGACACATGGGAGGGGAAAGGAGGGTGTGAAGGAAAGAAGGGGGGATAGGACCTGAGGACAAACAGAGGAGGGAGGAGAGGTGCGGGTCTGTGTTATGAGGCTCGCATGTGTCTATGTGTTCCTGAGTGCATCTGTTTACATGCTACCTTCTTTTTGAGCTTCTGCAGAAAAAAGTTGCATGTGGAATTAGATGCATTAGACACTATTCATCCCAATGTTTGTTGACAGTGTGATGAATGTGCAAGATCATGATGCAAAAACAGGAATCTGATTTCTTCAGCCACAGACTTGTTTCTTACCTCTGCATAATTGACAGGCTAACCTGGCCTCTCTCACCCCTGCAAGACAGCCTCTCTGCAGGCTGCTGTGGGACAGCTATCGCTCTTGTTTCCTTTAACAATAAATGTTCATGCCTCCTCATATCCTCTATCCTGTCTCTGCTTTCCTCTTTCCTCTCCCTGCACCTCCCACCTTTTGTTTAAGTTCTAGTCTCTGCTAAAGTGTAAATTCCTTACGATCTGTTTCTGGAGTAGCTATAGTTTTGCGTTAACACCCAATTTAGCTCACCTGAACCGAGGAAAGGGAATGTGTCCAGTCTCAGTTTGTCTCCTTCTGGTCCCGGTGCTGTGGATCCTCGATCAAACAGTGATGTTCCTCTGCCAGTGTCTGGCAAACGAGGAAACAGCGACTGTATGGCCTAAGAAACGAGGAAAAAAGAAATGATGTTAAGAAATGGATTTGGTCCCCAAAGATAGAAGAATAAGAAACTAAACATTTTTATTTCTATCTTGATACAACCACAAACTTTCAGAGACTGATTTTCCCCTTTATGGATTTTTTGTTTTGGACAATTCATGTGTCAAATCATTAGACAAAATAAAAAGATAAGGTAATCATGTGATAAGAAAATTAGAGTAAAAATACAAAAAAAGTTTTCAAATGAGCATCATTAAAGCCACATGGGGGTGGGGGGGTTGAGTATCAAGGTTGTCACGGCTTCTCAATCAGATCTAATATTAAAGTTTGACTTTGCTATTCGAAAACCCTCCTTTTGGTTTCTGTGTGTGTGTTTGAATTTAAGGATAATAACTGATAGACAGTAGTTATCCATCAGGTGATGAACGTTCACAACATCTTTATCTTCTAAATAAATTACTGAAGACCGACCAGATATTTATGAGCTTTTTTTGCTAATAAAGCTATGGACATAATTATACATTGCTTTAATTAATTTAATGGTTCTACAAAATATACAGATTAAATGGGTTGAGCAGTTTTACTTTATTTTTAATTGCATGGACGATTCCTACATGCCTGCAGAGACAAAGTCTCCCCTCATTAAAGCTTAAAACTAATTCATAAAAGTGCAAGCATCCTGTATATGTCATCTTTATTTGCAGAACAGTGTTTTGAATTATTTTTAGTGTATTTTTTTTAAATCAGTTTTTGGTAAATACCTCAACTTTAAAATGTCAAAGTACACTGTAATAAGAAAATGCAGCTCCAACTTAAATGAATTGCTTCAATTGGTAACAAGTAATTGAATCAAGTTGATCCAACTTAATAAAGTTTAGAAGTTGAAAACTTCAATAAACTAAGTTGGGCAAACTTAATTCAATCACTTGTGACCTGCCCCTGCCAATGACAGCCTTTACTTTTCTGCAGCATAGTTTTATTGTAACTTTGATTGTGACAAAACTTCCTATGTCGTGAAACAGCAAAACAGCCTCAGATTCGACAGGACTGTTGGTATGATGATCTTTTCTCAGGTGTGACAGTTTAATTTAAGGCACAGCTTCCATGAACTGCTTTTGTCTCAGCAGTCCACAGTATGTTTCTACCAAAGTCTTGGGAATAATCAAATTATTTTTCCAGCATTTGTCTTCATTTTTAACTGTTGATTTGTCTTGAAATTATCCAACACAGGCCAGAATTACCCAGTCTCTTTCTTGATGTAGACTTGGTGAACCAGCCACTCTTGAAGGTGACCCTTTTTCAGTAAACACCTATTCTGACTTTGGTTTAATGAACTCCTAAAACATTACCAATGGATTTGTAAAGCTGCAGAGGTAATGACTCAGTCAGAGTCTAACCTGTTTCGATAAGTCTTCTTTATTATGTTAGATAGGGGCTTTGAAAGTACATTCTTGATTCTTAAAGGTCTTGCTGTAACCAGGCCTGAGTTCGGCTTGTGAAACTGAACTAATTTCCATTGACTTATTATTTCCAAATATTACAGTTAGTTTCATGACCTGAAACATTACTGAGGGGGAAAAAAAGAGCAATGGAACTTGGTAAGGGTGAAAATATGTTTTCAATGCCTACACGCATTGTTATATTTTGGTTTGCAAAAATAAAAAGACTAAATAAAACCCTTCTATTCTGCATTCATTCACTACTTTGAATTATTCTATCTGATCAAATCTAGTTCTGGAAAGGTATTTTAATATGCTAAACCAAGTTGATGAATTCCTATCCTCTCCTTCTGTGGCGTGCGGCGTAAAGTCATATGTTGACAGCAGCACCCTGCAGAGTGTGATGCAAACAGTGACACAGTCACAGCAAGGACAGGATAAAAGGGGGTGCACTGGGACTCACTGTAAAGAGGAACGCGGAGGCTCCGAGTTTCAAAGACAGGAAAAGTACAGAGTCAAGTGGCGACCAGCGATTAAGATTTGGGACAAAGGATAAAAGACAAGAAAGGAAGGATTGTGGCCAGTTTGAGTGAAAGGACGCAGGACGCCTTCAGGAAGTAGGACAGCTGGTGGGAGTCAGTCTATTGTGTATATTTTTGTTTCACAGATGTGATTGAGTGGGAGACAAGTTAAAGTGTAACAGCTGAACCTTGGGAATCAAGGGACATAGGTGGGATTCTTCTCTCTCCTTTTGCATAGCGTTGGATCGATAGTATCTGTCACCAAGTTTGAAAGTTGAGACTGTACTTCCAAGCTGGGAGATCTGCGTTGCTTAACAAACCGCATTAATGACCCACTATTGATCTGATCTGACACGACCCCCTTTACTTTTTTTTTTCTCTTTCTCCTATTTCTTTCATTTTCAGACGATGACAGATGGATACACCGTCGGAGACGGGGATGAGAGAAGGAGAGGGATAACGTCTTCTTTTATTTTAAGGGCGAGATTAGACAGTGCTCCTGCGTGTGTCTCCTTCAGAGTCTGCAGCTCCTTATCCCATCTGAAGGATGGTGTAGATGCATGATGGATGATTCTACCCCCAACTGTACTTTCAAGTTACCTTTGCTTTCTTATCTGACTATAACGCCAAGCCTCAAATTATCTTGTTTTCAAATTTGCCATATAAATAAATCTATAAGGATATGTTGGGACCTCTTTTTGTGACATCTGGATATACAGCGAAAGACAAAGCTTTTTTTTTTTTTAAAATAATCAAAAAAAGTCTGTTTTAGATTCCCAATAAAATATTTCTCTATGATGTTATAATTTTTTAAAAACGGTGTAAGCTATTATCCTCAGCATCAGGGATGATAAATAAAAGATGGGTGCTATTATTCTCTTGTAAAAAGAAACTACAACAGGCAACATAACAGCTAAACGTGTCAGAAGTAAGCCTGGATTAAAAAATGAGATGAAAAAATCAAGAAGCATAAATAAATGTTTGTTATTATTCTACTTTTCTTTCTTTCTTGTTAACGTTGATCTGCCACCAACTGCATTTCTTCAACAATCAGGTTAAAAAAAACAGCCCTGCTTAAAGTATTAAGTTATTCTCATCCCGAATTAAATATTTCCTGCAATTTCCTACATATTTCACAATGAGAAAGTAATAAACCTAATGTTAGGAAACCTCCTTTGTTGGGACGAGGCAACGATGTTCTTGATGTTGACAAGATTTTAAGGAGATTTTTCTTTCTGCTTAAGTTTCAGTAAATATGTTCTTCTGCATATAAAGGTGGAGTTTGGCAACTTCAAAATCTTTTAAAATCCAGACATTTTTCTTGTATGATGTCTAAAGGGGCATCAAGCAGCAGTTTAATTTGTGATGAATTACTTTGTTTTAATCCCACCTTTCATTATTCATCTAATTTGGGACACATATTGGCTGATTTTTTGTTTGTTTGTTTGTTTGTTTTTTCCTTTCTATCACACAGTTCTGTATATATAAGAGGGATGAAAGGGCTAATTTGGACTTTAAAGTACTTTCCAGAACAAGAAGCGCTGATCTGATCCACAGTTTAGGTTCTCTCTTTTATTTTTTTCATTTTGGGAGCTCTAGTTAACATTTCTGGTTAATATCAGATGAGAATAGAAAATTATGCTGTATAATCTACCTGCATCATAGAAACCAATAAACCAATAAGAATAAATCTTTAATCAGTTGATATATTATCGTAAGATTTTAGTTTTTTACTCCCCTTCTGATAACTCTGTGAAATTAGAGTCAGATTCTTTGTTTTATTTAGTTTGTTTTTGTATCTTTAAAGGAAACGATTGACTTGATCAGAGATAAATAATTCAAAATTACACATACATTTTTTTTAATTCCATCAAGTCTTGAAGCAATTAATTTTTGGTTCCATGTTCAAATATTTTCAATTTAATAATACATTAATCCCAATCCAAATTTAACCTTTTGTATTGTTTGATAAAGTTTATTCAAATGGAAAATGAATTCAATTTTCATACAAACTTTCATCTTTTTAAAAGACGATGTAAGTGATAATGGCACAGATCATTTCTATACATTCATACACTGTAATTTATGAGCTGCTAGAAACACCAACATACAGTTGTTCCCCTTCCCATCCCTCCATCCTACCGTTCGTACCTCTGGGCTGCAGTCCGGAGCAGCCGAGCCCCCGTTAAAGTGGTTCTGGGCCAAGAAGAAGGGCGAGTTAGCCATGTCCAGGATGGGGTAGTTCACCAGAACCACTTTACTGAAGTTAAACTTGTAGGTGAACCGCTTCCCTTTGGTTTTGTGCAAAATGCGCTTGTTATAGTAATACCTGCAGAGAGGGGGAGGGGGGGGAGAGGATATCGATGCAGGGATGGATGGAGAGGTGGAAAAGGATAAAGGAAAAAGGAAAAGGAGAGGGAAGGATTATCTTAATGCTCGCATCAAGGTTCTGTGTTTCCTCACCGTAAGCAAAGAATAAGTAAACATCTTAGATGCTGTGAGGCAAAGAGTTATGCTGATTTCCCACTGTTTTTATTCATCTCCTTCTTTCTTAAATCAATTCACGTCTCATTGCTTTTATTCAATGCAATGTGCTTTTTGGAGTAGATTCTTATTCAGACTTTAGAAGTCAAAGACCAGAAAAAATCTAAATGCTGGATCCTTTTGAACTCCTGAAATAAAGTGCATCCAGAACATTTCCTTTCATTCCAAGGCAATGTTGCACTTAAAGAAGGGTTTTCAGTGTTTTATGTGTGAAAACTGGAGACTTTTCCCGGCCCAAATTCACTGATTCTTATCAGTTAAGTTATGGAGCAAGTATGAACATAAAGATTTACTGGATCATTTTCAGGTCTAATAGTTAGCATCTTTATACTAACAGGACCTGTCGCAACAGACAACTATTTTCCTGAATAAAAATAAACAAAAAACAAAACACACCTTTATTTTTGCTGCTCACACAACATCAATACCCAAATCAATGCAGACCAACAAACCTTTCTGTCTCTGCAGAAAACAAACTGAGCATTTCTAAACATAAAATTCTACAATTCGGGATTGCTTGAGTCTTTATTATCTATATATTGGCACTAGTGTTAAACACCAAGAGGAAATATATATGTTTTGTTTTCATTGGCGTATAACTTGGTGTTAACTGAAAATTGTTTTTTTTTTTTTTTTTTCAGGCATATTAGAGGACTCTTGTGTTTTATGATTATTTAAATATTGTTGTATACTTGGAAAGTCATACAGAACCTAAACTTACTTATCTGTGACAACAAATTAAACAGTTTAGAAACAGTTACAACTAAAATTATTTACACCTCAGGCAGATTTAGGTATAAAGTTGTGTTTTAGTTTCACCAAAGTTGTTTCCTCTGAGTAGCAGTAAATGTATGTTTCAGTGTTTTCTCGTTAGAAACTAACTTGAATCTGTGGAGCGAGGTAAAGATTAGGGTGATGGCAAGACGTTATTCTAACCTCAAACACTTGGAGTTCATTGCCAAAGATAAAACACCTTAAAATCTCAATGTACTAATGGAAACTGATCAACAAATACAAGAAAGATTGGATTGCTGTACTATCAATACAGATTGTAACACTGACTTTTGTGAATGGTATGGAAATTCTTTTTCTAAACAAGATAAACATCTTTTTCAAAATCAGTGTTACCTTTAACTTTTTTATCTTTATTAGGTAAAATCTTCTTGGTTAAATAAAACATTTAAAATGGGGTTTAAAATCTGATACTGTGTGAATAACTACAGTCTTAACTGCTTTGGTTGTAAAAAAAAAGAAAACGGAAAAATCTTCTCTAATTTTTATTTTAAGTACATTTTGTTCATTTGAAAAAACTGTCAAGAAATGACCTTTTAACATGAAATCCCTTTGTTTTGTAGAATATGCCATTTTTAGAATTAAAGTTATATGATTTAGAAAACAAGTCTAAATCTGAATTTGTACTTTAAACAATGAGGCTCGGTGTTGGTGTCTGACTCTATTGTGCTTATTCACAAAAAACCAAGAAGCTGTCAGCCTTTCTAACAGAGAAGCGGATAGTCAAATAGGTGATACGACAACGACAGTAGTCACCATGGTAGCAACCTTCGGTGTCTCCCCACGGGCATGTCAAGCCCTCGTCATGCCAGTTTCCTTTACCACCCACAGAGGTGTCACAAAATACTGGCTGCCAGGATGCTGAGCTGATCAACACTAAGAGGGTGGGAGCCATCTGGCTCAGGTGAAGGAGGTGAGAAATTAGGGGCGGCTGTCACAAAAAAAGAGCTGTTGAGTTATTGCGAGATTCAGAAAAATCCTAAAGGAACTCTCTTTGTCTAAAAAAGAACACATTTAGAGTCCATAACACAGCCTGAGCTTATTAAACCTGACTACAAAGCTCCTCATTATGCAGACGCACTCTATCAACAAACAGAGCAGAATGTTCATATCAGCATGTATTCACAGAGGCTGATCCCCGGTGCAATGATGTGTACATGTTTTGCTTTGCGTGGCAATTGTGCCTTGGCCCCTAATTGAGCAATTAAGTGAGGCTAATTAAGAAGGCTAATTGTGGCCCTAGCCAATTCATAACAATTAGACTCTGACGACAGCCCCTATTAACAAGGGGCCAAAGGAAAGCAGGAGGGGGGCCGTTATGGGGGGTGAGATGCGAGTCGGGTGGTGAATGTTAGCGCGATAAAACAAGCCATGTTCACACTGCGGCTGAATTTTGAAATCCCTATTGAATTTTTTATTTGGCAGCTCAATGGTGAACTTTCCATAAGGATGTCAGCTGATAAGGAGAAATTGAGGGTATTGACATTCCCCTGGAGAAGTCTCGCCTTTATCTTTCTATTTTTACTGACATGAAAAAGAGAGGAGTTAAGTGGGGATTAAGTTTGGAGAGAGTAAACAAATAATGTAAACTGAGGGAGAGGTGGGGGGGGGGGGATAAACCTATCTGATAGAGAAGTACCGCAGTGCTCGGCTCAGCTTGTCGTAGTTCATGTGAGGCTTGCACTTCCTTATCCCCCACAGCCGGGCCACCTCATCTGGGTCCTTGATGACAAACTCCCCGTAGTCTCCCTGCCAGGCGATGACGCCCTGATACTCCTCCTTCTGTAGCAGCTCCAGGATGAAGTGCCACAGCTGGATCTGCCTGGATCCTGGGCTCGATTCGGGCTTGTAGGCCCAGTCTGGGAAGGCGAACCCTGCACAGCAAGAGAGGGGGGGGAGTGAGGGAAGGGGGCGTCAAACACAACAACAAAGGAGGAGAAGGTTAAGGCCTGTCGTTTGTCCCGCTGCTCGCTAGGGGGGGATTGCTGTCTGAATGACTGATGAGTGATGGAGCTGAGGGATGATGTGTTTAATATCACAGCACGTGCCTTGAGCAATGTTAGTCTGTGCTAATGCCCTCTAGCCTCAACAGATTGGTCAGTAGGATGATGACAGCTCGCTGGGGGAGATCTGGTTGATGTTGCCTGGGCCTGAATTTTAACAGCCAACTGTATTCACATCATATAAGACTCTGCTTCAGCCGACAGTTATCTGGCTCTAAGTAGCCTTGTAAAAAAACACAAGTAGAGCCAATTAGCACCACAGTCTCCAGGACTGCTGAGGTTTTTGTTTTTTTTTAAAAACAACGCAGAATTTTTGGCATAACATTCACTGAGTTTTAGGATAGTTGTGTCCGATCAGGCAAATTTGACCTGGATATTTTCCTCTTAATATTTTGAGAATAAAAAAAAAACCAAAACAAAACAAAGTGTTTGCACCAAAGTATGAAGAGAGCTGTTGTTTAAACGTAGCTAACAGGAATCAGACTCACCTGGGGTCCAGAGGGCGGGCACAGGGGGGATCAGCAGATCGCTGACGCAGTTGCAGTCCATGCCTCTACAAAACCTGAAACAATAACCAAAATAAAACATTTCTTTTATAATCTTCTGTAGATGATTTAGGAGAAGATGAATAGGAGAAAAGATTAACTGTTAGTAAAGTTTACGGCAGTCAAGCTGAGGTGGTAGAGCGTAAACTTCGCTAAAAAATGAGATATTGCGTAATGGTCTAGAGAAGCACTGAAAGTTGAGAACGGCAGCTTGAATCGATGAGAAATACAGCAAGGTTATGTTTCATATGTCTTTGGTGGAGATAAGGTGTTTGATGGATGTGATCTTGTACAGCCACCTGAGGCTGTGTCTGATGCAATGTGGTGGACATCCCTATAGTGCATTTCTAACTCCAGGAATTAAACAGACTTTTGAAAAAGCATCCAAAAAGCCACTGAAGCATATAAATATATATATCTATCTATATACATCTATATCTATATATATATATAGATATAGATATATATATATTTATATATATCTATATATATATGTATGTGCATATGTGCCTTAAATATATATGTGAGAGTTTGTTTTTTTTTTCTCTGTATTTTTAAAAGTCACAGTGCAATTCAAGCTATGAAACATGAAACCAATTGTCAGGTTAATGGTCACTTATGATTTGTAGGTAGACTGGGAGTGAATTCATGACGACCTGAGGGTTAAAACATCCATCATCTAAAGCAGAGTTTTGCAAAGCTTTTCAGCCTCTGACTCAAAACATAGGTTGACTCATGACCCAAACTACTGATTGAATCGACAATTTTTATCAATCAACCACTGATACTGTATATTATTATTACAAACCTCAACAACCAAAGTAGTAGTTTTTTGTCCATTTCTAAGTGATACTTTATACCTTTAAGCACTTTAAGATAAACGCTTACTGGTTACATTCATTTCTGCAGTGGATCTCAAGGCCCAATATTGTTTTTAATGGACCCCCAGGTGGGGTCAGATCCTCAATGTTGATTATCAATACTATAAAGTATTCAGACAAAGGAACACAAGAAATAAGCCATGGAAAACATTCTAGATAGAACTGCATTAGTGTTAGGTTAGAATCATAACAATGGAGCAACGGTCCCTTCATCATCCAAAAATTTAAAGAGTATGGCATTACTATATCCCCCCAAGTCATGAATGGCCACCTAAAGGTAATGTTTTACAATACAGATATGCACTTGAGCATTGTAGTTCAATTAGCATCAACAAACAAGCTGAGTGGAGTGGATGGAAAGATGGCTAGAGCAAAATGTGGAAGAAAACATGTCACATGTCTTGAATCTCGAGGGCAGCTTCACTTTCCAGCAGAGCAACAACCATGGCAGTCTGAGTGTGAGCCGTTCCCTTGGTGAGCTGGTAGAGACGTGCCCCATGAAACATACTTCTGATTTTTATTTGTTTAAGACAAAGGGTCCCTTTACATCTGGAAGTTATTTTACAACATCGTGTCTCATATCAAACTTAGCAAGTTAAATGGGGCTGATTTAGCATCAAATGGGTCCAAAAAATGTAGAATACGTTCAACTGCTCTCTTTTACTCTTGTGTGGTTTTCATATTAGCCAGTATTCGTGGGTCTGATAGATGTGTTGCTGTTTGTTTCAAAATTCAACAATTTTACAAATAAAATACAACACAGATCTTCATTAAAATTACATACGTTTAAACAGCTTATTGGTTGATTTAAGACTTTAACTGCCATTTCAGAAATGTGGTTCTGCGATGTCCTCATTATATATTGTAAATAATTTACAAGGCCGTTTCTCTAGGAATTCTTTTTGACATCTCGATCTGATAAGAAAAAAAAAACAGCAAAAAAGGTTTCTGTCTCTTAAATGATTGATTGTGAAGTATTGCCTTAATTTTAAAAAAATAAGAAGGAAAAAACGGACTTGAACCAAATATGATGAATTTCTGCCGGTTTCTATACCAACAAATTTCCACATGAACAAAAACCAGCTTTTTATTTGAACTGAAATGTTTTCAAGTTAGAATAGTTCACACAAAAAAGAAAAGGAAACAATTAACCTTCAATGAAAACAAATGAAATACTGCAAAAAATAAAAATGCTATAACAATTAATTAAAACCCAAAAGGCCCAAAATAAGCAAAAAGTTATCAAAGGTGTTTTATCTGAAATGATTACATTTTCTTATCAGTCAATGATTTGGACTTAATTAGACGTAAATATTACAAAACTAAAGAACACATTTTTGATTTTCCCTCAGTAACATCCTGTCATCCTGTTAACACAATCTAAAGTGCATAACGAAAACACCTGCTGGCAGGAAGGAAGTTTTGTTTTCCATGAGGCCTGGATCAGGTTTGGATGTGGCTGTTTCGTTGGGGCGGTTCTATAAAGCTCAGACAGAAGAGACAAACCTACTGCCACGCTGGTATCTTTAACACTGCCCTTTCTATGTTTCATTTCTTTTCGTCTTGCCTTTTCTCTTCTCTTTGCTCTCTCTCTGCCTCTATTTAATTATGCTCTGTGAATTTTGGATTTTCCCTCCAGCATTGAAATGGAACGTGAATTATTAAGGTGTGTTTGTATAAATTATTATTGCTAACTCCAGGCACTTCTCACTCCCTCTCTCTCTCTGTCTGTCTCTCTCTCTCTATCAGCCTCGGCGTCGCTCTCGCCCTGCTTCTGTAGCCCTTGGATCGTGGCCTCTTTCACCCTTCTTCTTCTGCTCCTCAACCTTTTTTTTGTTTTCAAGCTCCTTCTTTTATCCACAACTTTTTTTTCGCTTATATTTTTTTCTGTTCTTGTCATTCTTTGTTTTGTTCCCTCTAAATAACATTGTATAAACTAAGAGCTTTCTACATGTCTTGTTTTGCATATGATGTCATGCAATATCTAAAATCTTCTCATTTATGTTAAAATATATCTGAATGAATGTCTGCTTCAAAGTCTGATCTTTAAAATGATTGGAGATTCTTTGTGTTGAAAGCAGTGATCTATAAGTTTCCTGGTCCCCGCGGGCAACAGGTCATCAATACTGCATCATCTCTTTCATTTACCATATTCACATGGTCTACAGCATGTATAGACTCGGCCCCTCAGAGGGCCATATACATGGGCTCCTATCAGTAGGGGGTCTCTCCAGCTACCTCCTACGCACCACCTCAGATCCATACTCATCCACATTTTTTTTCTTTTTTTTTCCTCCATCCGCCAGCATATCTATACAGGTGACTCCTCCTTTCCTGTTCCCTACCTCCTTCCTATTCACACACACCTATCCACTGTCATCCCTTTCCTCCCTCCCTCCTGCCCCACCCACCTCCTTTTTTGCTCCTACTCTGTATGTTTTGCTTCGGCGCGGTAATTTTCCGTTTGATTTTGGAGGTAATGCATTTTTTACAAATCAAAGAGGAAACCAGGCTCCCCCTACCTCCTCCTTCTCCTCCTCCTTCTTCTCTCCATCTCTACCTCTCTCTCTCTTTCTTTTTTTTTTTTTTCTTGCCCAGTCTCCTGTTCTTGCCCCTATCGGCCCCCCAGGCCAGAGAGGAGATAAAGGAGCCCCCATCATTTCCTTGTTAGTTTTGATTTGGGCAGCACAGGGCTTTCAAGTTCCCCCCATCACCCCCAGAAACATTATAACTAGCAGCCCAGGGAATACGGTTCCTCGTACACACACACACACTGCTGCACACGCATACACAAACTGTCAGATCCAGGCCCTTGCAGACTGTAATGGATTGCACAGTCTCAAACAGATTCTGCAAAAATGTGCGAGTATCCAGGTAGCCGTCGCATGCACACAGTGGGAAGCGGTGCACAAAAATAAGACATGGAGCCCATAGATATTGACTGAATCAATACTGACACACTAACACACATCTCACTGTGCAAAAAGTGAGAATCCACTTTGTTTACTGCGCTGATTGTATGAAGAGATGGGTGCAGACGTACAAAAAAGAATCTCAAAGCACTTCGGTTTGCACAATGCAGCAGTGGAAACAGCTGGCAAAAACAAAAGACCTCTTCCACACAAAAGGTCGCCAATAAACGAAGCAAGGATGATGGATCAGTGTCCCAATATGCACAAAAGAGACACAGGATTTCTGTAAACCGTTAGACATCGACTTTAACAAAACAACAGCAACAAAAACAAGGATCAAACCAATTTTTAGCCCTTAGAGCAAAAGTAGAGGCCTGTGCTGGCTTTATCAAACGGACCATCACCACTGAGGACCCACTGGTCTGCTGATGAGTCGCAGGTTTTTAGTAACCTGACTTGCAGCAATGTGTTTGTGATGAAGAAACAAGGATTCAGAAAACTTGGAGGATCAAGATTAAAAGGTTAAAAAACATCTATTTGCTTTTGTGCCATTTTAAAAGACAATATAAACAGTAGAGATTACTTTAAACCACAAATACAAAAGTTTATTGTGACTTGCCATCCATCCATCCATCCATCCATCCATCCATCCATCCATCCATCCATCCATCCATCCATCCATCCATCCATCC
>JAUZNJ010072362.1:0-53006 GCA_034780135.1 Jordanella pulchra | reverse complement strand
AGAGGGCTCCAGCCCAGGAGACCCACGGCGCACTCTGCTGGATGGAAGATGGAGCGGCAGGCTCCGGATCCCAACATAAAACTCAATTTCTGGTATTTGATATGATTTTTTTGCTTACAGCGGAAGGGAACACAGTATTTAAGTTAAAGGTTAAAGGTTTGTTGTCTTCAAAAAAGAGATTTTTAATATTTAGACTTAACAAGCCTCATCAGACGCATATGGCAATTGGATATCATTTAAAAATTATACTTATTCCACATAGACCATGGCCATTTTAAACTTCTTACCAATCCCGTAATAGTTGTTAGCCACCATAGCTGAAAACGTTTTTTGCCCAGATAATATATTAAGAACATGTTATGAAAACTCCCAAACAGCCCTAAAGGTGAGAAAAAAATGTTCCATTCTTACAAAGAATGTATCAAAGAAGTCTAACTCAAGTCATCTTTTCTAACAAGTTAGTAGAAAAAAGTGAACAAATAAAAAAATATTAATTATGGTCATGCCATACAAATTTCAATATGTTACACTTTTAAAATGGGTAGTTTGTTTTTAAACTCTGCCATTAATGATAGTTTCCTTCTGCATATAGCTGTGCTGGGAGAAAAATGCTAATGTTAAAGAGGTCCACGACTGGTTGAACATATTAGCCTAAATTTGCTGCAAGTTTCCAATTTACAAAAACGTTTTAATACGTAAAAACTCATTACTTTAAAAATTGTAGGACATTGTTACATATATTACCCATGGAGGTCGCATTTCTTTTTTTTACCTGTGCAGTGCATGCTGGGTTTATGACGTTGTAAAGTCTTACTGAGCTGGAACCTACAGAGTAAACACAGAAGTTGTTTTTTTATCTTCTTGCATTTGACTGGTGCAATTTAGACAATTTAGTTCTTATGAGCCATCATACATGAGATATCTGTTGAAACAAACAGATGTGATCGGCTTGTGGTCTGTTTACCACACTAGCTAGAGCTAACACTATCAGCAGAAGCTAATGTGAAATCAAAATCAAGTTGGAAGATAATGAATGACTGTTTAAAGTGAGAGTGAGGCACGCTTCAGTCGTCGTAAAACATGGCTTTAACATAATGCTTTAAACCTGATGCTAAAAGTAAACAGCCTCAGTTGAAAACATTTTTTTATGTTGAAAATAAGCATTTCTTACAAATGATGGATCCCTGAAAGATTATGCTGATTCTGACTCCTATATAGTTGAATACTGCGAATAAATTTAGAGTGTTTTTTTCATTTATATTATTTTTATAACTGTTTATTTCATGGTATTATAGACACATTAATAACTTTTTTTTTTTTTTTGGCTAATTAGCTGCTCAGGTGAGGCGAAAACATGAGCAACACGTCCCGAAGGTCATTAAAGTCATTTCTAAGAATTTCAAGAGTTCTTGAAGTTTTCACCTTTCTGAGTATTTAATCCTCTTTAAGCATCTTGGAAGTTAGTAAAGTTGCACCAGACACTTCTGGATATCTATTTAGATGGTCAATTGTATGAAGAAGATTGTAGAAAACAAGTCCACCCTTGTTAAAAACTTGGATGTCCTATTCTGGCAAGCATAATTTTTTATGGCTTTCTCCTTCCTCAAGGCCTATAACCTCTATGCACATTGGTAAGTGAAACAAGGTCACACTTAATGTCATAAAAGTAGCTAGTTAGCATTCCTTTATAACCCAAAACTTTAAAAATTTCAAAAAAATGTCCTGCAAAAGGAAACATACAGAAAACTACAATGGGGGTTCACAAAAAGTGTAGTTTTTCTCATACTTTCAAAGAGTCATTAAAGCCATATGTTAATTAGTTTGTTCTCTGAATAGTGAAAAAAAATAGTGACAGATCATCTAAAGGTGTTCACTATTTTTTTTAACCAATCTTATTATTATTGAACTTTTGGAACATGATAAAAGAACTGTGTACTTTTTTTTAGCTTCAAAGTAACTGAATTCATTAAATCTAGCAATTTGTTCACCATCTGTACTAAGCTGTTAACATAAAAGGTCAAGCACTGCTTGTTCCATTCTGACCAGCAGCCTAATCATTGAAGTTAGAAAGGCGACTTTTTAACAGAGATGGCTGGTAATAAGTAACATTTATGCAGCTACGTTTACTGAAGTATCCTTTTTTGTACTTCTGAGAGTAATTTCACAGCTTAATACTTTTTACTTAAGTTGTTTTATTCTTGATATCTAACTGAAAAAAATATCACAAGGTCAGAACCATACAAAGGTGATTTTTAATGTCAGTCAGGTGCATCATGGGAACTTTGTACTGTATTCACCAATACATTAGTTAGTTTATGGGATGTACAGCACACCGGAATGGTTGCCATGACATAGGTACAGTTTGAAAGTCTCTGTTAACACCGTTTGCTACTTTCTGTGTAAACCCCCCACCTTACCCCACCGTCACCGACCCTCAGATGATTACGCAAAAAGCAGCGGAGGGTTGTGATTTGCTGAGCTGAGCCCTCCCTCTTTGGTGGTAACTTATTACAGGAGTTTATGGGGCGGAGCCTCTTCCCCGCGAGATAAATTGTGAGTGGTACAATTGGAGGAGTCGGGTACGAAACTGTCCTTTCGTGTTTCCTGTGAAGGGCAGTTAACAGCCTCGGCTTGATTTAAATAAAAAAAACTACAACCTAAACGTTAGAGAACGGGGGTAAAACGATTTCCGTGGAGGTGATATGTCTGGAAACAAAGACAGTGACGGAGGATGGAGGAAATTTATGTGGGATTCGGAGAAGAGAGAGTTTCTAGGACGAACAGGGGGCAGTTGGTGTAAGTACTCCATTTTTTTTTCTCTCCTTCATCGATCATAGCCAGTCTGTTAAAGGCTGTCAGGGAGGAATGGTAACCATACAGCTAAAAGGGGGGAAATGAAAACCGTTTTTTCCTCCTCATTTCCTCACTCTGCAGACAGTCAGCACCTGTTAGAGCACGGTAGCTGTGGACATGCTGAGTCGTGACTTCGGTTTCAGTGCAGACTGTGGAGAGAAGTTTCACTAAAATCCGAGACAAACTCAACTGTGACTGTGTTTGTCCTGGATTAAGAGTAGTTGAAAAAGAAGCTGATTAATAATCACGATAAACCAATCAATTATCACTAAAACTGAATAGCAACGGTTGATTTGACACGTTTAAAACTCGGCTGTTATTTTATCATCTGGATTCGGATCGGGTTTAACTGATAAATACATTGTAATAGACAATGATTACCGTAGGCGTAGCCCTGGTTGTGCCAGTCAATTATTATTGCCCCTTCAGAAAAAAAGAGGTCATCTTGAAGGACAGATTGTTGTGGGCCAGAGCTGTCCACAGAACGGGTTTGGGTTTACTGTTTGGGATTTGATCCACGCTTTAAAATGAGAAGTAAACGGAAACAAGAGGACATTTCCACAAGTTATAAGCGGATGTCTAATTCTGCTAGGCCCCACCTTCTATTCCCACCCCCCACTAGACTCCGGATTAATGAATCCAACTCCTAATAATCGTTTTAGTGGTTTTCAATACTTTTAAGGCGAACGGAGAATCGTGACTTGATCTGGATGATGCTTTGATTGGATAACCAGCAACCGTTACACACTCATAATTACTGTCGCAGAACCGGTTTATTAGTAAGAAATGGTCACCATTTTTTTTCCTTTTGCTACTCTGTTCCGTCCGCAGATCGTTTGGGAACAAGGTGCTGTCCTAGAGTCGATCACGACTCACATGTCTCGTGGGCCGCCCCTCTGTCTGCCTGCCTTTCTCTCTCGTATATATTTATTTATTTATTCTCCCTCCCTCTGAGAGACACCGCTCTGTAGGTTTCACGACAGTTTGGTGCTAAGACTGTTAAGAAAATCTTAAGGTAAACACAGATTATCAGCAGTTGTAGACGCACTACCGCGTCAAAGCTGGCGCGTGCTGCTCAATGGCGAACTCCGGGGAGCTCTACTTTTCTGCACGCGTCATTACAGAGCCCGCAACTGGACCTGGTGACAATCAATGGCTTTTGTAGGGGAAAGTGAAGCCCGGTTGGCTTAAAAATGTCTAATGAAAGCAACAGGTATGCGCAGGGACGACTGGTTGCGCTCAGATTGACCCACACTGTTTTACGGGTTTCCGGTTGGATTTTTGTTTGTTTAGCTTCGTTCTTTGTTTTTTAAGTAAATTAGCGGGATCGGATGTTGAAGAAAATAGTTCCGTTCCTGTTTAGTCACGTGACTATACATGACTACTTTTCTGTTCTTTAACAAACATGTCCGCAGAAGTGGGGACGGTCCCCTTCACAGGATAGCACTCCGCTGCAGGCCCTTGGGGGGGGGGAGTCCCTCCATTCAAACTGTGCCCGTCAGCCACGGCCTGACTCCCCCCTCCTCCTCCTCAGACTATTGTATTTTTGGGTCTCTGTTTTGAAACTATGTGACACTTAAGTTCAGTCCTGTAAACAATAGAGCTAGGAGGTAATTTCCAGAATTTTAAAGGGTTAAATGAAAACATGTTTTTCTGTCAAGGAATGTAATTTTATGAAAGTCGGTTTGTCCACTAAAAAAGATAACAAATGCGACATAAAAAAATCATCATAGGTAACAAAACTATTGAATAACATTTGTTTACACAACAAAAGTAGAGAGGGAAACATTACAAACCTGTATGTAGGAAGCAGCGAGGGGGTAAATTGACCTAGAGGTGTTACATTTAAGTATGTTGCCAAAACAACATTACATATTTACATCCGACTGAGAGTCTGAACATATTTTTTTTATTAAACACGTTAATCTGTGAACTGCTTGTTTGTTAAAGCTACCCTTATAAAATTAGAAATGGACAAAATTAATTGGCCACAAATCCACATCTGACAGTTTTCCACTATCAGCATGATCAAGCTCTTGTTTCTTGTTCCTTAAACGCCTCAATACTAAGATTTCCAATTGATTCTGACATATCAACCAACAGAATTAACTTTTTAAGTGACATCTTCATTGACTTAAATGTGATGGAAATATAGATCATTCAAAGAAAAAAAGCTGTACCTCTGTAAAGAATAGATGCAATACATTTCTGAGGGTTAGCTGTTGCTCTAGCTAGCTGCGCTTACATGAATATAGTCATGTTAGAATTAACCCAAATGCTCAGTTATATATATTTTTGTAAAGGATACAACAAAGACTGACTTCATTGGCCCTGATTCGCCAGTTTGTCTGAAAGTGTCCACATGTGAATAAAAACGTCTGTTCAAAGCAGGCTTCTAGTGCAACGTTTTCATTCTTGTTAATGACTAATTCTTCGGAGAAGAATGCACAAAGTTCCAGTCCTCCACGTGCGCGTCAGTTCCTGATATGGCAGCGTGTCTACAGTTACTTCCTGACAGGTGCATCACAGAGCCGTCAGACTGTACTGCTCGCTGACATAAGCTCACCACACGTTGCTTTAGAGGCAGATGTATGGCTGTGGGGAACATATGGGGGGGTTTCAACAATCAGGGCCATCTCTTTTCTCCGTTTCTAGCTCTAGCTTGAGTGGTCGTATGCCTGCAGATTGCACTCTGACAGCGTCTGATCATATCATCTAACCCAAAATGATGTAAGAGCTGTTAGATTCAAACACGTGTTGAAACAATATCAGAGCCATCCAGAGACATGAGTGGGGTAGGGCCCACTCAGAGTCCTGCAGGCCTCTCTGTTTGCTAGAGATATCGCTCACGAGTCGAGACAGTTAACCCACCAAACTGGTTTCTGTGGAGGCCAATGTGGAGCGGAACCTGGAAGTAGAGGGACATATTTAGAGGTTGCACATTAGGGAAGAGGAAACTGATCTAGCTGTCTCTCAGTTGTCCTATAAAAAAGGACATGATCCCTTGCAGCACTGATAGTGTCGGGCTTATTTTAACTTCTGTACAAGGTCAAGTTTAGGCAACTTATGAATCGGACTTCCTTAAACGTCTAGTCAACATCAGTTTAAAGAAGTCACCCAAATCTCCATTCACAGCATCATCAGATCATCGGTATAAATTGATTTAATGGGATAGATGCAGTTTTAGCTACAAAGAAAGATCAAATTGCTTATAAGGGGTGGCAGAATTTCCCTTTGGAGATTATTAATAAAGTTTAATTGAATTGAATTGGACTGAATTTCAAAAACTGATCCGTTTCAAGTAACAAGCAGCCAACAGCGGGTTCACATCGTAACAGTGATGTATTCCCACCCTGCTCAGCATTAATGAAACTCAGGCAACAAAGAAAACTAATAATACTCAGACTGCTACAACAGCATAAATAAGGAGCTCTTTGTTTAACGAGGCGAGGACAGTGTTTTCATCTAGGAACCTGTTGGAAGTGACACATTGGGGGGTGGGAATGGAGCGGTGGCGGGGGGTATGCATGGGAGCCAGCGCTGGCGCCTGACAGAGTGACTCATCTTGTTGCACTGGAAGTGTGGCCCTGCAGCCGTTACATAATTGGAGTATCGTTTGAGCAAGTTTTTTTTTTGTTTGTTTTTTTTCTTTGGGGCGGGGGGGGGGTATTCTGATAGGCTGGAAGTGTGAAGAGATTCTTCTTTGAAATAAGGAAATGTAGCACGCTAAAATGCTGTTTTAGGAAACTTGAAGTCTGTTATTTCTCAGACCACATGCCAGGTTTACTAGAGCTTATCTTTTAAATCTGGGGATTTTTAGATCCGATGCCTCTTTGAGTCAAACACACACACAAAAGTGTATGGGCTGAGGTCAGCATTTATTTGACTGCAGATATAATGCACATAATGACTTAATCGCTTTCATTTCCACACCCAACACTGCTTTAGTAATTGCAGTGTTCTGGGATCTTGGGATCAGCACCTCCAACAACAACATCTCAGTGTGGTGCAGGTAAACAGTTCTGCTACTATTAGATGATGCGTTCACAGTCCTAAAATTGTTGGAGAACTTTAGTTTTAACCCATCTAAATGAACAGAGAGTAAAGCTTTGACCCTGCCGATCACCAATCGGAGCAGATCAGTCAACCTCACCTGGTGCATTTCTAACTTTCCCCGGTTTTCTACTCGTTTTTCTTTTAGTTAAAATCTTCCTGTTCTATGTGATTTTCTACGGATGCTTGGCTGGGATTTTCATCGGGACCATTCAGGCCATGCTGCTGACGCTAAGTGAATTTAAACCCACCTACCAGGACAGAGTTGCTCCCCCAGGTAAGCAGAATTTCTCTTGGGTTTTTTTTTTTTTTGCCAAACTCCTGGCTGAAAGAGTGATCTGATGTTGCTAAGAACAACGTGATCAGCTGGGATGTTGCGCTTTTTAAGAGATGCCTGCGGCTTTAAAGACTTCTCTTTTTGAAAAAAGGAAAGGAAAATAAACGACACGTTTGGGTGTGCCTTTAATAGAGCTGCTACTCTATCAGAAGTCTTTTGTGACCTCAAATAGGTTCAGCCATTTTGTCCTTCACTCCTCTCTGCCAGTCAATGGTTCCCCCCTCAGGCTGCAGGGGAACTGAAACGATCTGTTTTTTTTTTTTGTTTTTTGCTATGATTATGAGTCACGGCAGCCTGGTTTAAATGACGAGATTGTTTTAAGAGAGTTTAGAGTAAAATAAAACAGTTGCCCGTTTTGTTTCCTTTTTTTCTCTCTTGGAAAACATTTATAACATGGATGTAACAGAACATTTTGAAAATTTCCTGCACGCTAGGAGACCTCTTTTTTTTTTTTTGTAAATGCCCAGCCCTGTCATGTTGAGCCAACACTTATTTGTGCAGCACATGCTTCAGCCCTGGTGGTATTTTTAGCAGCCATTGTAGATGGGAGGCATCGTTCTGCTGCCACTCTAACCAGTGACGATCAGAAAACAACATCTCAGTGAAAGAGTGGGGCAACGATGAGCTGCAGCAAGGATCCACTAGAGGCACAAACAAGGAAGCAGCTTCTCTTAGAGCACAACCCGCCTCCCACTCTGGGGCTAAAAGTTTCCATTGTGAGAGAACCACACGTGAGACTGGATGGGTGGGGGCAGGGGACTTGGTGAACTTTCACAAGTGAGATTCTTACTCTCGTCTCTCTGCTGGCTCTTGCTTAAGTTATATGGCAACAAATAAATCCATCCGATGGTAAAAGAAAAAAAAAAAAAAGAGGAAAGGTTCATGAATGTTACGTTGTCTCTGATTGGTAATAAAATCCATCTCACTCTGCCCCTGCTCTGCCATGCCACGCCTCAGTAGGGCCTTGTGCACGAGGTCTGTGGAAAATTACCACTCCCAAGAGCTGCCAGAGACCATCCGAGGAAAATCCCCAAGACCCCACATTGTCTTATGATAAAGAGCAAAATCTTGCTACCGTTTTGCACTGATCACAAACCAATAAAAGCTACTGCATGTTTGGGTTTTATTGTTCCGTTTTAAGTTGTTTTCATTTTTCTTACCTAAACTTTCTGATGCTTCTCAGGTCTGTCTCACACACCCCGCTCTGACAAATCAGAAATCTCTTTCAAATTAAGCGACAAGACCTCATATAAGAAGTATGTGGACAGCATCACGAAGTTTCTGGAGCCATATAGTGATGATAAGCAGGATGATGACATGAAATATGAGGATTGTGGAGGCAAGTATTAGAGACGGTCATCAGCTATGGTTGATTCCTGACTGGTGTGGTTTAACTATCCATTCAGATCAGATCAGGCTTTTTTTGTTTACTATTTTATTTGGGTAAATATAAACATCTGAGTAAAGAAAAACACATGTTGAAGAATAAAGTTCTCCTTTTTTTCATTACAAATTTATACAGCGTTGCTGGAATTAACTGAGTGTTTTGTTTGTTTTAATTTTTTTTTTTTTTAGACATCCCCTCAACATACAAGGACCGCGGTGCTTTGAATGATGAGTTGGGACAGAGGAAAAGCTGCCGTTTCAGTATAAAACTGCTTGGCAGCTGCGATGGATCAACTGACCCCAGTTTTGGCTTTGAGGAAGGGAAGCCGTGCCTTATTGTGAAGCTCAACAGGATTGTCAATTACAGACCAAGGGTACGTCCTGTGCTTTCAGCTGCTCGGTTGATGATGATTGCTTCAAACGGGGCAAACCAACACATTACAGAGGTTACAGAAATATTCTTTATACTGACAGAAAACTCATGCCTATGTTTTATACAGATGGGGACCCAAAAATGAGTATGAACTGCTGTCAGCTATAGAGCTGAAAATATGCAAAGATTTTGTAAAAAAAAGACTTCTGAGAGATTTTATCTCAGCAAGTAGACAGGAAATGAAAAGAAGTATAAAAAGGTCCCCATGTTTGCATCAAAATATACGTCCCAAATCTTGGTTTTAGAAGACTGCGTCCCTTCAGAGGGACCACAGATGGTTGGAGGTTCTAGTTTTGTCTCATTTAAATAGAACAATAAAGTTAGTTTAGAGTTTTATCTTTTGTGTGTTTCAGAGATGGACATAAAAAAAGTTTGCATCAGGAGACATTAAGCAGTGGTTTTGCCTTTTGTATGTTTCCCAAACTAGAAATATTTCCAAACAAGACTTCTTCTCTTAGAAGTGAAATATTTGAATTCAGCCAACTAGTAGTCCACAGAAACAAGCGGGGGAGGGGTATACTGCCTAACTGAGAAAAAGGGTTAATCTGATGTATTAATGGTATGAAACTGAAGCCACTCCTTTTTGCAAACCTTGGTAACGACGATATCTGTAACAGGCCCGAGCAGAACCTTTCCTGCAGGAACAACATGATGCAAAACAAACACTGGTTGTAAGTCACATTCAGGTCTTTGGTTGTAGTCTTTTCCTGACTGATGCAGACCATCCTAATAGTTTAACATTTCTACAAGAGCAATGCTTCTACTGAAAGAAAAATTACAACAAAGAAAAGAAAAAACAATTAGCATATAGCAGTTAGCTCAGCTTTTACATTTGTCTCACCCTGGTATGTTTCAGTGTAATAAAACGTTTTCTGAGAATCGTTGTTTTGCAAACCTGCTCAATCTAAAATCTTTAAAGCTTAAGGTGCTTGACAGATCGTTTACCTTCACATCAAAAACCTGGATGTATAATAATAACTTGTTTTTTATACAACCAAATTTAGCTTCTAGCATTGGTACAAAGCTACATTTTTGGGAAACTAATACCGAAAAAACGTGGGTGATCACCCCTCGGAAACTGCTCACCATGGTTGGAAGAAAGTTGGTGTATCTGTCGAGCAGAGCGGGTTCCGATTCAGATTTGGGTGGTTTTGAAAAAAAACCCTAAAAAACATGCTTTTACTTAAAGGGAAAACCGGGCAACATTAAATAGAATTGTTTCACACACAGAAAATGTGTCAGAAGTTTCTATAGGTGCATTGAAGCTGCTGAGTTAATCAAAACAGGATGTGGTGCTTTGATCAGAAGCACCATCTAAAGCTAGCTACCAACTGTAGTAGCTAGTATCATCAATTGGGTTGTGAAATTGCTGCTTTATTCGACAGGATTAATTATTTGTTGTTAATTATTTGTTACCTAACTCTTGTCCTGTAAATTAACAAAAAGTCATCTGGTCCTTCTGCTTTTAGAGTCCTACCAAGAATGATACACTTCCACGGGCTCTGCACGGCAAATCCTTTGAGAACCTCATCCCGATTAGCTGCAAGAATAAGGTACAGCTGATGTTTTTTAATTCATTCTCTGCAAGGAGTTGTTGCCTGGTAGACAAAAACCAAGCCTTCCCACAGTTTATTAATTCCGCCGCTGATACTTACAGAGGGAAGAAGACGAAGGCAAGATCGGAGAGATCAAGTACTTTGGCCTTGGGGGCGGCTTCCCTCTCCAGTACTACCCCTACTATGGCAAACGGCTGCAGCCCAATTACCTGCAGCCTCTTGTGGCAATCCAGTTTACCAACCTCACCCTGGGGGAGGATCTCCGCGTGGAGTGCAAAGTGTACGGCGACAACATCAACTACAGTGAGAAGGACCGCTATCAGGGACGCTTTGACGTGAAGTTCAATGTGAACTCGTGACCCCAGGCAGGATGAGCGCAAAATAAAATATAGAGTTCAGATAAAACACCACTAGTCTTTGAACATTCATTATTTACAGGACCTACACTTAATCCGTGTGCTTTACACTAGCTTTTCCGTGTTTTCTGTCCAGAGTTAGAATGTAAAATACAAAAAAAAGTAGCAATAGCAAATATTTATTCTACTGTAAATGGGAAAAAAAAAAATCCTCAAGCCATGGGATATTCATCAATTACTGTAAAACTACAGTTTTACTACTGATGTGTAGCGACTTGTCTCTGTCCCCATGCTGTTTCCTCCTCATGTGGTTTCTATATATTTTTGAAGTGTCCAGAGTTTGTAGGCTAGTCCTGTCGTGTTCTCCTCCCGTCTCGTGTCTGCTTTAGTGGTCCAAGGTGTGTGTGCGCGTGTGTGTGCGCGTGCTGGCTTGCTTGTATCCATGCAGGCGGTGGTAGTTAATGTGAGTGTGTGGAGTGTTTGTCAATGTGCTCAGACTAACCGAAATACTAGCATGGTACTCTGAACCTTTAAAGCCCCGGATGTGAATAGATGACTGCGCTCCATCTTTTGTTTTTGTTTTTATGCCTTTCTTTATTTTAGTTTTCTGTAGAATAATATGTTTGTTTTTGTTCAGCTTCACAATTAGATAGGTTTAGATGTGATTTTTCTTTGATACTCTTAAAATCAGTTCATTCTTAATTCATTAGTGTAAAGCTTCGTGGGTCCAGCCTCAGAAGACTGTCACCTCCATGGAAACCGTGGCAACTCAGTGCTTTGAAATCTGTTTTGCTGGAGACGTCACGTTCCGTGATGTAACTTACTATTGAATGTTTTAGCCATTTTCAGAATGGAAGAATTTTATATTTATGCAGTTGTACATTTTTTTTTTTCCAACGTTTGATGTTTATGAATCCAATACCAAAGTTGCTGGTCTAAAATGTTCGAGAAAATCAGAGGCAATGCAGTATCCCGTGTTATAAGATGTTTTAGTGGGTGTGAAAAAAAAAAAAAGATTAATTCAATGTATGAGATCAAAACACTTTATTTAATCTGCATAAGGCTGAAACAATAAACGGAAAATTGAAACAACAGAGAAGTCCTTGAAGTGTTTGGTGAAGCATGACCCGTCCTTTTCTTTTTTTCCCTCAGTTTTTTCCTCCGTCCAAAATCTTGAAGAAATACTGCACCTGGAGAAGATAGTTTCAATTTAGTGTGCAGTTTTTCACCTGGAAACGCACACAGCTGGTTGATAAGGTGTTGATTTTAACAGCAGGTTTTCCCCGAGTTCTAAAGGAGCTCAGAGGGGGAAAAACTGCTTGTTCTGCTTTAGATGACATCACAAAGGTGACGGGAATCAGAGCGATCAGCTGGTTACAAAACATAGCTGGACTTTTAACTGATTTCTACATCCATCTGTAATCTTGCAGTTTCAATCCACAAACTACTTCTGTTTGTTATATGATTGGTCATTTTTCTTAAACGTCACTGCAGCCTTCAAGGTGAAAAATCTATGGAGGAGGAACCAAAATAAAAACAAATGAAGTGGAAATAAAAAAAACTTTATTTATTTAACAGCATTTTAAACTGGTTGCTACCTTAATCTAAAGGTAATTTGGATTATTTAAGAATCAGCAGCTATAAAGCAGATGAATTACAGTTTCATCTGAATAACAGCTTTATATCTACTGTCAGACGTGGTCCAGGTGTCTGACTTCAGACACACTCTTCTCTGCACAAGCCCTTTCTTGGTCATTCTGTTTTAGTCTTGAGAAAATGGCAGGTCAGCCAGCCACAGGCTAATGTTTAACAAGGAAGCGTTTGTCCAGCGTACAGATCAGGAGTTTTCCTGAACAATGACGTCTGATTTGTCAGACCCACTCCCTGCGAAAACAATGGTTTTGTTTCAAATTCCTCTGCCACTCTTGTTCTCCTCAAAACCAGCGTGATCTAAGGTTTCCCCGGCCCACAGAGCCGAGTCATGGGACTTGTCTAAAGACATGGCTTCACAGAGTTAAGGGGGCTTTGTTCTTGGCCAAAAGCAAGGTAGCCGTTCACGCACGGGCCGCAGGACAATGGGGAGAATTATATCTAGGTTGAGAAGGTGTGGGAGAAGCATACAGAGCTTTTATAGCCACACACTTCAATACTGACACAAAGTAGTGAATACTTTTGATCTAAAAATAAAACTTGAAAAGTGTGGCCTGTTTTTGCATTTAGTCTCTCACGTACAAAGCTTTGTAGAAGCAATCTTCTTCTGCAATTAGAGCTCAGGATCTCTAGGAGTACTCTAAACTTGGACTGTCCTGCTGCAGATTCTCAGTTGGATTAAAGTCTGGACTTTGACTTGGCCATTAAAACAAGACGCTTTGGTATAAACTATACCACATTCTATTGCAGCCTCTTATTTGTCTGCATTTACCTCCATCTATTCAATAGCTACCCTTTTCATGTGATCAAATTACACACAAGTGGGCTCCAGTTACAAACTAAGTGAGTGTGGCTGTATTTAGTGGTATCTTAGTAAAGAGGGGCTAAACAGAACCACAGGATTGTTTTTTTAGGAATAAAAACATCACTTTTCTTTTTATTCTATTACTTATTTGTAAATAATGTGGGGTTAGCTTAACGTGAAAAAAAGCTCAGGGGGGCATCAATCAGTGTGACCCACCTCCAGAACACCATCCTCAGGGAGGTCTGTGCAGTGCACCGCGTTTCTCACTTTGTCCTTGCCGTAAAGGGCGCGCAGCGTGTTGGGACGGAGAAGCCGTGCGATTTCCTGTTGATCGAAAACAGTCCGATTGTTATATCTTCCCTGATTAACACAAGGACACATCATCCTATTGTCATTCAGCTGTGACTTTCAGCAGCAGTCTGTCTGTGACACACGCTGCAAACTTCTGTGTCCAAATGTCAGCCCCCCCCCCCACCGCCTGGTGTGGATGATGATACAGCTGGGGCTGGAAACTGAACATCCTGTCCCCCTGCTGTGTTAATAAAACTGTGATTACTCAGCAACTGATCATGTGATCCTGGAGAAGAAGTAAGACCAAAAAAATGACAAACCCACTGAAACACAGCAAAGCTTTCATAAAGGAGAGTCGGGTTTTTCAGAGTTAAAAAAATTGACTTTTTCCCATTTGAATACGAGTAACAGGCCAGCTCAGTGTGTAGATACAATCTGTACAACTTCCACACTGCCCAGACCTCTTTGAACGTTTTCTGTAATAAGCTCAAATCTTTCTCTCATAATTTCTTTAAAATCTATCACTGATTTCTCCTACAGAAATACAGCTCTCCCCTGTTGGTCACAAATAGTGAGGAGTCTCTTTTGAGTCAAAATGACTGTTTCCTTTCAACATCAGACACTCCCAAGGTCAAAGCTGGGCTTGGTTGCCCTGCGCGTCTCCAGGAAATGCAACCCTCCAACAAGGTTGTGGTTAGAGGGAGGAGCAGTGTGTACATAATTCATTCACTAAGAGGACTTTTGACCCTCGGACTGCTGAAATCGTGGATAATAATTATGGATACTATGTGGTAAGACGTTTGGTCAAGAGCTGGAACCTCCATGCATGAGAACACACACAAAAATGGCGAGAAAAAGATCACAGGTCATTAAAAAAAAATAAATAAATTTACTGACATACCAGAAATCTAACCTGGTTTCGAAAGAAGAGCAAGGTGGAATCTTCAAGGACATTGAGGGGCGTGGTTCCTCCACGGACCACCTGGTTCTGTTTTAGCTTCTTTCAGTGTCTGGTTAATAATCAATTCACATGGTAGGTACATTTTTATCTAGAGACCACTTTAACAAATCCACCTGAGCGCTGCGATTGACCCCCATTAGTTAGCCTCACCTAATCTTCAACTAGAGAAAGCAAATCATCTTTTTTCAATCAACCAGTTTGACTCTTGCTGTCTGAGAATAAATCCTCCAGCAGAGCCTGTCTTTGGTCTCCAACCTTCGTTATTTCACGGTAAAGTGTTTTTCTGTGGAAATTATAAAGTTCAAACTCATAACTTTCTATTAGGTTAACTGTTGAGGATGTTATTATTTGTAAAGAAACTAAAGGAAGTGGCTGCAAAATTATGTTATGACTGATGCTGAATTGGAAAAGGGGTTGGGCGAAATAAAGGTAAACTTCCACCTACTCCTTTTTGAACATTTACTTTTAAGTATGACAACAATAAGGAGACTTATGTCCGTAAAAGACCACCTGCTCCAGATTAATCTCTACTTTTTATAATACATTGTCTTTTTTGATATGCTTGTTCAAAAGTTAAGAGAAACTAAAAACTAAACTACAAAAACTGGTCAGACCAAAGATGTGTCAAAGACTGACAGTTATCAACTGAAATAGCCTGGAAGGAGTCATGTTTTTTGAAGACATGCAACATTAAAGGGTTCTCAGAGGATGAATATGGAGAAATCATCAGTTCTATAAGGCTAACTGGTATTAACACCCAGAAAGACGAGTCGCTCATCATGTTGATCGGAGTATTTATATTAGAACTGATCTCCCTTTTAATGTTTGGGTTCCTACCAGGTACTCCACATTCATCCTCCAGTATAAAAGGAGGTGAAAGTTAGGCTAAATGCTCTCTCTGACAGGGTTGCTGAAAAAAAAAACTTTGTCTTTTTGTTTTGTTTTCATAAAATAATCAGAAAAAAAAAACAGTTGGAAGGGTGGTGTTTACAAAACCCTAAGGTGTATTTGTTTTTCTAGACTGACAATCATCAGAATATCGTCCTTGCACCATTTCAGTACATCTTGAACATCTGCACAACCTAACCTTGGCTGCAAAGTGAAATGACAAACACACGAGGATCCATCTTTTACCGCTCCAACTTAAAGCGGTCGACACAGACCAAAAACGGCTCAGCCAATAAAGTTGCAATATTATAGCTTAAGGTGGTAAAGTTGTGATGAAAACATGGCTGTGCAGGAGGATGTAGGTGTAGCTGCTGATATCACATCTATTTGTCACCATTATCAAAGGGATATTAGTACATTTTAAACGTCTTTAGCTTAGTTTATAGCCCTTATTTTATCTCCTTGTAACCCTCTGTTTCCATCCTGCCAACAAAAGCTCTACCTCCAGCTGAGTTTCTTCTCAGTCCTCAGTTAATGTATCAAACATAACCAGTAAACTTTGAATCTCATGTCTGTTTGTAGATAATTAGTTAACTTTAAGTAAAGAACTCACACAAAAATCCCAACAGTAAACACAATTTTACGGTTTTATGCTGCTTTTCAAATGTTTGCACGACAAAAGTCCTAAAATAAATCACAGTCTGTTCAACAACACAGCAACAAGGAAGGCTTTAAATCCAGCTCATCTTATCATGTCCAAGCCCCTTTCTGTTTGAATACATATTAAAGAAAGTCTCACTAGTCCAGGATTTTAAAGTTACCAAATCAAACAAGAAGAGAGTAAAAAACAAAAATGAAAAATAAAAACTCATTTCAAAAAACTCAACACCAACTGGTTTCTTTCTAGAGTTAGATTGTACAGTTGTTAGTCAGTGTGGTTATTATCATTATTGATGATGTTTTGTCAGAAATCCTTTCAAGAAGAATCACATTAAATAATGATAAAACCTTTCTAACCACTGCTTATCATGCCTATCATGGCTTCCTTGCATGTAAGCCTGCATGCTGCAGCCTGGGGAGGAGAGTTTTCTTGTTTTACACAGACTGCTCCCTGTAACCACATCAGCTAACTATAAGTGTTTGGTTTTAATGAGTTTCAGGAGGGCGGACCAGTGTTCCTGTAACTCAACCCCTCAGTGGACGATGATGACCCAGAAGTCACATGACTGGGACGTCTGATGCTTCATGAACTGCTGACCCCCCCCCCCCCCATATCCTGGAGTAGTCATACTCCTGTGCAGATCTCCAAAGCTGGAACCTTCTTCAAAATTTGAACCGTTTGGTCACATGTGAACCTTTCAGATCATCAAACAAATGTTTATTAGTTATGCATTGAATGCATTCAGGTTGCAGTGAACAGAATAATTTTACGAAACAAGATTTTATTCATCAAAGAAAGAAATACATTAATAAGCTCAGCTTTTCTCCTTTCGCGCACAGAAGAATTGTGGAAGATAGGTGTAACCTTCAGGTCAAGCACACCTGGGTTAAGCAGCAGGATAAACAATTGGTTTTACGCAGCAAAATGAAGGCTTTGCAGTGGCCTAGTTAAAGTCTGGACTTAGATCCAGACTTTACCTTTGTCTGTTTATCACAAACCATCTAAAACGTTTTCCTCCAGACTCACCCTCTATTCAGTTGTGATGTGCTTGGCCGTTTGATTCCCTCAGTTAATTAGGAGGTTTCTGAGGTGCACTGAATTTCATTTAATGGTAACAGAGTATTTATCATTTAATGGAAACCCTGCAGACTAAATATAGCTCTGCAGCTATCATCTTCTCTGAAACTGGTATGAGAAGGAAAATCAATGCAGAAAACACGGTTTACAGCAGTTAAAGAGCTTTTTAAGCCAATCTGATGGATGTCTGTGCTCATAACAGACAAACAATGCAACAAGAAACCACTGTTATATTTAGAAGGGGGCAAACATGGCTCGTCCAACTACTGAGTTAAAGAGGAAGCGTTTACTTTAAGGAGTAGAGCTCCATGGATCGCAACAGAATGGTTTCCCCACACTCTCTGTCAGCTCTCATCGCAAGACAGAGTTCAAACCCATGACTGACTGACTGGCTGCAGAGCGAAGGAGCAGGAGCTTTAGTTGTGCATAAGTGTGCATCCATTTTCTCTGGACAATCCTTGGTCGTTGACATGCTCTCCACTGAGGAAACAGAAATTGATTTGACTCTACAGCCGTCAGCCAGCTGGAAAACCAAGGTGATTCCCATTAGACCTCTGCTGCTTATAGATTAGTCAGCTAGAACAAATCTATAGCTTATTATTAGCACAAATAACTGAGCCTTTTACTGGTAAAAGACGTTCTGACCTTTTCCACCAGTGTGGCTTGTGGAGAAAGTTCAGTCTTATCTCCTAATTCGATAATAATGTCTGGAATGTCTTTACGGACGTACGCTCCAGTCAACAATTAAACGTTCCCGACTCTGGTTCCCACCCAAACACTGCGGCCTGAAACAACACGTCTGCTAACCTTTGTGCTCACTCCTCAGGCCAGCAGCGTTTTGCCCTCACAGGTCTCAGAGAGCTGCTGCGACCGTCTGCTGCTGATACTAAACAGCTCAACCCCCCGAGGACAGGGAGTGCAAACGTTTAGGTGAGCGGTGAGGAAATACTGCCGTGTATCTGAGGTCATACAGTGATGGAGCGGCTTGACCTCCCACTTTGAGTGTAATCAAAGCAGTGACTGACAAAAAGTCCTGGGTGGGAGTCCTGAAAGCAGCTGGGAGTGGGACCTCTATGCAGATCACACCACTACTGTTCATCACTTTGCAAATGTATTCAAACTGCATGAACTTTTCACACTATGACACAATACAACCACAACCTGGGATTCCATATGGTGGCGCATATCTGGATGGGAGAAAAAGGACATGCAGGTGCTGTATTGTGGATGTGTGTTTATCTGCAGAGCGTCAATCCTTTGAAGAACCATCTGTTGCAGCTCTATCTCAGACAAATCGACTCTGATCAGTTTCTTATTCCTTACTAGAAAAACAAAATATTCCCACAAAGCATGAAGCTCCCAGTTTACACTATTGCCGGTGTGGTCAGAATCAAGTGTGGTGAAAAATAAGAATCAAGCAAAAAGAAGTACAATAAAATTTTAATCCTCTCTCACTAAACAATGCTTTTGTTTCCACTTTGACCAGAGTTGTGGATCTCTGTAGCTCCTCAGCAACTACATTGCAAAAACTGAAATATTAGGCTTGTAATAAGTATATTTTCATCTGATTTAAACACAATTTGTTGATGGGATAGTATTAATTGTGAATAAGAAAGTATAAATAGGATAAACCAGCTCTGTTTCCTATTTCAAAGGCATATTATTTGTTTATCTGACCAACCTGCATTGCTTCTAGGTTTGTTTCATTAATGTTAAACCTCTAAAATTTACCCTTTTCTATTGTTTGTTAACATTTCTTGCTAAAAAATATTTTAAGAAACTGATCCTGCAGGAAAATTGGAAGCATTTCGAGTCAGCTAATCCTTTTTTCAGCAATGCTGGAGCTTATTTTGTGTTCCACGGTGAAAAACATCACTGTATTTAGAAACCAAACTCAGCTCGAACCAGGAACATAATAAATAGACTAAATAGAGGCTAAATTTCTAACCTAGTTTTAAATGAGCAGAATAAGAAAGTAGTGAGGGTGTTTTTAGCTGTGTTGTTTAATAATCAATGATTGTATCGACTGTGATCAGTTTGCCATTGAGCGCTCTGAGCTCGCTGCAGATGAACAGAACAGCTTAATGCTGTATGACAGAAACCACCAAAGCTTTTGGCACTGAAAGGCAGATCTGTGGTGGTATGGGAGCTCATGGCATATGTTCCCGTCAAAGCAGCAGCTTTTCTGGATATCGGAGTACAGAGAAGCTAAAATCTTGTGAAACTCTCCAAAAACAATCAACACAAACATATCTAACTACATCAGTTAAGCTACTAAATCTGTTTTAAATGCATTTCTAACAGTTTGCTCCTCAGACTATCGTGCTACAGGTGGTTCTTGTCCTTTTTTAATGGTAGAAATTTTGGCATCAGCTATTTAATTTTGTAAATGCTAAACAAATTAGCTCTCATTATGAAAAGAGTGATCATTCTCTTCATCACTGTTAGACACCAACAGGGTGTCAAAGATCTTTTCTACCAACAGCTAACTACATCTACAATGACAGGTTGAAAAAAAGGCAGATGAGTTTCCTCAACATTCAATTTCCCTTTAGAATTAAAGTATTTTAGAATTTTGAAATTAATTGAATTGTTCTACAGCCGACTGCGGGTTTGACTCTATGTTTTTCCTTTTTTCTCTGCAATTAAATCTAATATACTTTTTTAAGCTTAAAATATCAGGAAAAAAAAAATAAATCCTGATGACTAGAAGGACTAGGAAGACCTCAGAAAAGTGTCCAGTTTTCATTTCCATTTTTACATAATAAAAAAGAATATTTTCAGTCATAATATAAAATATAACCTGTAATAACATATTATCTTAATATAAAAACCTGAGGGATTTAAAACTAAACTTTGAGGCTTGTTCTTTGTTTAATGATGTTAAAAAGGATTATCCCGCCATGGATGACAGGGCACTGAGATGCTTTTACAACAAATGATGTAGTTGTGGTTTTTCAGCCCTGACAAGCATTAAAAGTGGCACTGCTTAACCTTTGACCTGAGTATCAGCTTACTCTGAGATATATCAAATCCCGGTACAGGTCAATGTTCAGAGCTTGGTGTGTACGAGCTGCCCACTGTAAAAACTCGCCTATTTAACTAGAGAGGTTTGGATCCGTCTCTGAATGAGTCGTGACTCAAAGCGCTGCTCCAAAAGTGTGGAGCTTGATGGAAACGGCAAAATTCAAATCATCTTATTTAACTTAAAAGAAAAAAAGTTTTTTTTACACTTGGATGAGTGCTTTTTGACTTTTTCAAACAAGAGCAAATGTGCTAAAGAGTAGATAGAAACAGAATTTTTCCAATTTGTTCTGAATTAGTGAATATTTACTTTACATGATTGATCAGCTGTTTCCCCTTTTAGTGTCCTGAAGGCCATTACTGATCTGTGGTCTGAGCTAGACGAGCATAACCTAAACCTATGATGACGTTACTACGGGTTAATTTACTCAAATGGATTGAAACACATCTAATTTAACTTTTCCTTTTTTTTTTCAAATAATATATTAAAAGTTCGCTCAAAATTTTCATGACAGTTGGATGGAAACACGGCTAATGCTGTTTGTGGAGCAGCGAGTGAAGCATTGAGAAGTTTAGGAACCTCTGATTTGCTGAAATACTTGGAAAACTTCTTTCTAACGTGGAATGAAAATTCAAACCAATTTTGTTGTTTTGTTTTTTTTTTCGTTTTTTTTTAACTACACTTGGGTTTCAAATGTGTTTTTGAGATGTCTTGAATTTAGCCTTGAATTACTTAGAATTCAGTGACATGGTGCTTTGGAAAGCTTAAAAAAGATTTAGGAAATATACAGCAAAGGCAATGAAAATCATCCTCTTTACAACGTGTCTGTTGAAGATTTTGGTCATTTAATAAATTAAACTTACTGTTTTTATTGCCATTAAAAAAAACATGGCCTAAACTTTAAAAATATTCTCCTGCTTCTACTGTTAAATATATCTGACAAATTATTAACAAGAAAAAGATCAAAGATCTGAAGAATCTGTGCATATTTTGTATCAAAGCTTGTACAACCTGTAGAAGCCTAATTGTTTTAGAATCACTAAACAATGTTGGTATCATGTGATGAAACATTCATCTGCTAATTGTCAGAGCTTTGTTCCTCTTTGCGGCTTCAGTGGACAGAACATTTCCACTAAATGTATATGAGGAGTGCTGATGATGAAACATGGAAAAAGCAGAAAGAGTCTCCATCACACGCGAAAACAAGCTGACCCTTTGAAATTATTAACATGATTCAGAGCTGACTCATCAGTCGCAGCTGCATTTGGAGGCGAAAGTCTGCAGGTATGTTGTGCTGCACTTATGCTGAGTGAGCGCAGCCTCTTGATCAGATTTCACATCAAGTGGTGTCCTTGCTGTGATCGACCGCATACAAACTAGTCCACACGCCCACACACATGCCAACAACACGATTTTATCTCACGGTTTCAGGCTTGTGTTTGTTGGCTTAAGGTACAACCTCTTCCATATATATTAGGTTTAGAGTTACAAAAAAAAGAAAAAAACTTCTGTTTTTCATGCACTCGTCTTTTAAACTAAACAAAATTTCTTCAGATTTTATTTAAAAAAGAGGGACATCAAGATTAGCCTAAGAGACAAAAATGGATTTTCATCCAGTTGTCGTATTAAACTGCTTCTTAGCAGGTGTGTCCCAGAGAACATGAATATTTAAAGAAACAAGGCATGTAGGAGGCAGAGTGTGTAAAGGGTTTTTAGTTAGTTTAACCATCTGGCATAAAAAGTGCTTTTTTATGGATTTTTAAACTGCCTTAGTTTTTTTTTTTATTATCATACAGTTAATTTGAGATGAAACACTTTGCAAGCTTTGTTCCCAGTGCCTATGTTTCACACAGGAAGACTGTCGATGGTGCGCCGCTTCCTACCTCCATTTCCTGTCTAAGTACTGATTGTGTTCAGTTAGAATGAACCTCCAGTGGTTTAGAGGTGCTTTTGTTAGCATTTCCATGAATCACATGGACGCCTCAAGTACACAACTTACAACAAACGACCCAAGAGAAGGACTGGTGCGTCACTGGCTTTGAAAGTGCCAAGGAGGATGGGCCTAAGAGTGCTTAAAAACATTGGTGCTCCAACTACATGTTGCTCTGGTGTGGCTGATAAAAACTGACAACAACTCCTGGTTGGATGTCCACACATTTTCAGAAAGAACTGAGTAGGACTGCTTCCATTTTAAGGCTGTTTTATGGTCGCCATGACCCGGACAGTTGAGAATTTGCACAGTGATCCCAAACACATTTGAGCTTCAAAAAGTCAGGCATGCATCAAGAGCTTGTTGTTCTGGATGCTTCGACCCACACAGAGACGGCATGAAGAGCGCTTAACCGCTCTGTTTCTCACTGCTGCTTTTGTGTTTCGAGGGAGGCGGAAAAACATGACATATTGAATTATTTTATTTTCTTATAAGGACTACTTTTGAACAAAAAATATGAAAAACTTCTCTTCCTCTCTGAAGCTGAGGAATGCATAACGTTTCAGTAATTATATCTGGAATATCACAGCTTCTCTTTTTGTTGTTTGACATACTGAGATAGCTAATGCTGGTGTGGAATATGAAAGAAAAAACCTGAGAGGTACCTACAGGATCGGCAGGTCCGCAAAAATCCCTGAAAGACTTCGGTACATCTGGGCCATGGATCTCTAAAACCATGCAGGGTCCAGAGCACAGCTCGGTCACCATACTCTGCAAAGCCATTTAAACATGAAACAATAAACACGGCTGCTTCTCAGGAAACACACAGATAACAGCTACGCCTCATCTCCTGTGGCTCATACCAAGGTGCATGTCTGCCTTTGTTTTGCTATAATCAAATGTAAAAAAGTCACAGAAAAGTGATCCCCATGACGGCACAACATGTTTATACTTACAGGATATTCGTTGACGACGCCTTTGTAAACCTCGTAGAATTCTTCAGCATTTGGTTGGTCCACATTAAACTGTCAAAAAAATATACAAAAACAGAGAGAGAAAAATACTTAAGGCTAAATCTCAACTGGATTCTAGAGACTGAATAGATGAAATGCAGGATTAGGCAGATAAAGGATGTCGATTAATTAGATGGAAATGCTTCATTATGAAGGGTGACAGTGGCTTTGTTATAAGCTCAATAAACAATACATCATATACAGAATCGTCATAAAGATCAAGGTATGAAATCACGCATTCTTTGCAGATATATAATTATATTATAGCCCTGCTAATGCAGCACAATATCATGAGTTAGACCAATCAAAGAAGGCAAGAACAGCATCTGACTTACAGTTACTGGAATAAACTCTTTGTATTTCTTGAATTATAAAAGGACTGAACCTGATACACAAAGACAAACTTGTGAATAATTTGTAAATATATCACATTATGTTCATTTTTTTTGATTAGGTGCATTGAAGAACCACCCTTTACTGCAACATACAGCTGCATGCATGTTAGTGGGGCATTTATCTGCACATCTGGTGACTGAAAGTTATTTTCTTTTGCTAAACAGCTCAGAAATCTGGATCTTGAAGTGAACATTTTGACATCAGTATGCTTTGATCTAAATACTGTGGCTCTGGTTTATGTTTAGAGTTTCCATCCTTCTGGAAAGTTGCCCTAAAGTGATCTTTTAATTCAACCAACATGCCCCTTCCAACTAGAAGTCATTGTGAGATTGTAAGGTTGCCCAGTCCAAGTCCTGATTAGAATCTGGTGGAGAAGCTTTAGAGGAAGCTGAAGATTAGGTGATGCCAAGAAGGCCTTCAAATCTGAAAGACCTGGATCTCCTTACCAAAAAATTAAATAAGATACAGTTGGAAACTTGCAAAATTCTGAAGAATTTTCTTCCGATTACTGAGACAGACATACAGGTTTCTGATATTATTTAAAGCAACAATGCTTAACCTTTGACCCAAACAGCAGCTTATCGTGAATTATATTGAATCATTTTTCTGGTCAATGTTCAGAACTTGGTGCGTATAGATGCTGCGTTCGAGCTGTCCTCCTTAAAAACCCCCCTATGTAACGTTGAAAGGTTATAGGTTTTATATCAATATTCCTTTCCCATCATTTTATTTTATTTTTAAACAATGCCCATTTCATTTGTTAATAACTAATGAACATTTTGATGGATGAAAATAATCTTAATCTAACAACGTTTAAAGAAATATTTCATAAGTTTTTGCTAAAAATATCCTTAAAAAGAGCCTTTTTATTTGATCATTTACGACTAAAAAACAGTTTGATGAGCAGACTGACACCTTAGAAGTTCAGCGCCGGTGTATCTATAAGCCTGTAGCCTATTTCCCTGAATATACTTTGGGTTGGAAGATCCCGCACTGTTCTGTGGAAGTGATGTCAAGTGCATCCGTGGCAAATGGGTCCAATTTAGCAAACAATGGAAGCGTTATATTCAAGATATATTTTCTTGATATTCATAATGTAAAAAAAACTGGTAAAGTACAAGCAGGCCACGAGAAGAGCACTGCAGTTCTTTGTTTTGTCATCATTATCATTAGAAAACTCTGTAATGCCTCTTTAAGTTGAAGAGTGTGAATAAGTTTTAATTTTCCTGTAGCTCTGTCCTTCTTCCCAACAGTTCAGGTGGACAGCCATCTCTCTGTGTTTTTGTAACTTATGTTTTCCATTTTCATATTATGTATTGAACACCACTCTATGAGACAATTTATTCCAAACCCGCTTTAAATTTCTCCACAGCTTCCTAACTAAAGTTTGCTCACTATTTTCTTCCAAAAAACCTGTGACACCTTCACAGAAAGGCTGGATATATCTAATCTATCTCATAAATAACTACACGACTAAAAGTTTTTGGTTGTGGTGGATTTCAATCAGGGGTATCATGGTAAAGGGGCTACAAAAGAATGCAAAGGGGAATGAAACAGGGAACGTTACCATTTGAAGAGCAGAGATTTCAAAACCAGCTGCATATATGGCGTTTAGAATCTTCCCAGTCAGACCTGTGAACAGATAACAGACATCTGTCAACTTTAATGAACCTTTCTACATGTTACTACTGATTTAAACAGGTTTGTTTTTGCTCCGACAACATGACAGCCAAACTGCTTTTTGAGCTTAAAAGACAGAACTTGCAATAATTTGGTAAAGGGTTTTCAGTCACTTTTACATATACTCATGAATGGTATGTATTTCATACTTATTTTATGCTTTTAATTACAGATTTGAATAACTTTTATTTCTCCCAGATGGAAGAAATAGTGAATGAATACATTTCTTATCCACATGGACTGAAACAGATGTGATTTATTGCTCCTTCAGGTTAAATAACAAAGGCCCAGTTACTCAGCCACAATGGTAAAGGGAATGCTTGAAGAGTCCAAGAGCACTGCATCAACTGTCAAGCATGGGGGAGGCTGCACCATGCTGGGGGTCTGTTTCGCTAACAGTCCTCCAGGTGCATTGTACAGCAGAGGTGGTATGATAACAAAGGAGGACTGCCCTCCAACTTTAACTGCCGTAAATCATCAGGTGATGAACTGAAACTTGAAAATAGTTTTAGAATCTAACAGCTATTATGACAAGTGTACATTTAACAGGTTTTGAAAAGGAAAAAGATAGATAACATTGACTCTCTGGACTTCCTCTGACCATCGCAGCCTTATCATAAAATCAACCTATTTAAATGACCTAACACTGATGATAGAAAGAGATGTGAAACAGACAGGTAGAATGATGCCAGGACCTTCGTAATTCCACACAGATATATTAGTTGGGAGTGTATTTATAATTAACCTGTTGGATTAGAAAAATCAAAAATAAACTGAAATTAAACTTCCTGCTTGAAGAGATTGTATAAAAGTATAAAAAGCTGAGGATTGTTGTATGTAAAGCTCTGACCGGAGCTGCAGTGACCTCAGTTTCTCCTTCAGATGAAGGATGGATGCTTTCCATCGTACAGGAAATCAAAACCATATTTTCTGTCCAGTCAACCTGTCCCATACTGACACACTGAGCTGTGTGCCAAGTCACTGTGTCTGTCCACTAATGTAAAAACGCTGCGGCTGTGGAGGTGAACATACATCTGTGGCACCCAAGGTCAGGCTGTTGCATTTAAATGAAGGCGCCCGTCTCATAATCTCAGTCTGACATGCTGATAAAAGGTAGCCTGTGTACTCATCCGACAAGACCGCTCCCATTAACCCTGAAAGCTGCGGAGTCGTGACTTTCATTCGGAACCAGGTGCTGCAGCAGGCATCGATACATTTTTGTCTGGTTCCGTCACAGCCCAGACATGAGCGTTAGGTAATAGAGCAGCACCCCCCTCTCTGAGTCCCGTTTGCCCTCCCCAGGCAGTAGCCTGTGCAGGATCAACGCTGCTCTCTGAAGCAGCTGCTGCTGTTGCTAGGAGATCCCATTCCCGGTGCCTGGCAACTGAAGCTTCTCTATTCCGGTCATGTCTGGGTGCATTTTCTGTCACAAGTTCCTTCATGGCTGCAGCTATGAGAGAAACAAGTTCTGAAGGCGTAGTTGGCACCTGAACTGGGTACTAAGGTGATCCTACAGGGAAATCACGGCATATATTTAGGTACCATTTGCTCTCAGGGCAAATCGTTCAGCCTGGTTTACTATTCTTGGCTCCATCCAAAAATATCCCAACTCTGAAGGTAAAACAGTTCGACTCTTGTTTTAAACAATAACAAAACCCCCTTTTTATAGGTATTCTAATGCATTTCTATTAATACGTTCAATTTTCCAAGTTAGTAATTTGACCAATCAATAAAGGGCGTTGCTTTGCTGCCAGCCTGAACACTGAACAGAAAGAGTAGTTGTTTCAGGCAGGGAGAGCACACCTGCTTCCACGTAAACAGCGCCGCTCACTTGGTATTATGTCATCAAGCTCCTCCTGCATGCTGAACCGCAGGGAGGATGGGGAAAGTTTAAGGTTAAACATTGCAAGATTGTGGCATTTCAAACACAACCGAACAAAATGTATCAAGATTCAAAGCATTTGATATTAAATAACTAAGAACTCATCAAATGAGGAGAAAGAGCAGTTTAAAAAAGGTAGGGTAGATTTTAACTTCTGCATAAAACATAAATGTTCAAAACAAAAGTGAATCACTGTCATCAGAATGAACACAGATGTGACACAGAAGCCAGCTTCTGACAAAGATCTGACTTTAAAAAGCCGACATCTCTGCTTAGAATCAGTACATATAATGCCTTGGAAAAACTTTCTCACATGTCACATTAAAACCACAAACCTGAATGGATGTTGTTGGAATTTTTGGGATAAAGCAAATAAAAAAGAAGCTATTGATTATTGTGAAGTGAAACCTCGATTTAAAAATCTAGGAAGTGTTAGTTGTACTTCTATTGAGTCAACACTTTCTAGAACCATCCTTCTGATCCAAAACAGCTCAAGCTCAACCACACTGGATAGAGAATCATCTGTAAGCAGCACTGTTCAAATATGGCTCCAGATTTACAGCTGGATGTGTGCTCATACTTTACAGGGGCATTTTTTTATTTTTATTTTTCGCTTTCATCTAAAGGATTTCATTACAGATCAGGCAGGATGTTATAGATCACTGTTCTGCTAAAAGCTGAACCTCCACCCAGTCTCAGGTTTTTGCTCTAACAGAATTGTCATCTATTTACATCCATCCATCTCCCGTTTAACTCTGATTAGCTTAATTCTAGATGAGGAAGAAAAATTGTCTTTGCAGCATGATGCTGCTGCAAAGACATCAAAGCCTTAAACTGGAAAGGTTGATTTTGGTCTCATCTGACCCACCCAGCCCCTCTTCCTCTTGTGTTGCGACTTATTTTCCCATAAACTTCCACCTTCTTCCAACATTGTTTTTCCTTCTGCAACTAAAGCCCTGATTTGTTCATGACCTCATGACGCTCATGATTTTCTCTTACAAACGGTCACAGAATGGTTGGATTTATACTGAAATTAAACTACACACAGGTGGATTCCTGTCACTACTTCTATAAAACCTAGCGGCATTTGGATTTGGTCAAGTGGTATCAAAGTAAAGCTTTTACTAATCAGACTTTTATTTTCAAAATTTCACAGTAATAACTTCGTCTAAGTTGGTCCATAACTTCAACTCCCAGTAATAAAAAGGAAAAGCATGGAAATATTTGACAGATATTAAGTATTCTCAAAGGTGGTGTAAATGATTAACACCATTAATCACTATAAGATAATTTATCAGTGAATTGATTGCAAGCTTAACTCTTGCTCAACGTGGGCTCAGAGACAAACAAAGCCTGTGGCTTATACATGTTTGTTAATTGCCTTCTACCACGCCTAACATCTTCACATGTCCTAGCAGGACCGGCACATGTATCTACAGAGGTTCCATTACTGTTGGCTCTGTTCCATTCAGGTGTGTTAAAAGTGGCATGCACAGAACAAGGATCCTGCTAACGTCTCGCAGTGAACAGGTTTCATCAAGAAGGGGTTGTCTTAAAAAATAAAAAAAGCAAGTTAACAGACTATGAAGAACATCAGCATTTTTCTTGACACCGTCTTTGCTCAACATATAAGATATAGATCTACATTATGCAAGCTCATTACAGCATCTGCGTATCTTTTGGAAAAAAGGAGACGATTAAACAATGTCAGACTAAAACAGCAGTCTCTATAAAAGCAGAAGATAAGAAAAGAACCTGGTCCAAACCACAAATGAACAAATGATCAATAAGGGACAGCACCTTAGAAGCAAGATTTTTATGGAACCATATAATGAATAGAGTCGGTGTAGGATAGAAAAAAAAAAGCTCTTGTGTGCCTACTTCAGCCCTGTCCATAGAATTTCCCATTTCACAGTTCAGAGATCTGGTGGCATGCTCCATAAACAGGGATCAAGCCCAAGGATTAGGATAAACCCTGGCTCGGTTTTGGTAACCACATCATGTCTTTGTGTGGCTCAAAACTTTAAACAACAATAGCTGGATGGAGGTGTGGGGGGGTTATAGGTAATAGAAGACGGTTACGTCAGAAAAAGTGGACATTTTTGCACAGTGCAGAGAGAAAAAAACATGCAGCCACAGTCAGGAGTTTGTGTCCAATCATCAAAGGCATGAATTTCGCATTAAGTTTTGCCCCCTACCAAGGTCAGATCCCGCATAGCTCAGACAAACTGTAGTATGACCTTTGAGCCTTAGTTAAGATGTTAAATGTTAATGAAATACTTTATACTCTTTAAACACTTGGGTATACTACTGTATGATAAAGTGCGCTAAGGTCAAACGTGAGGCCATGACGGCTGAAGCTTGGCCAAGACCGGATCACCCAAGAGGATAACGACCTTAAGCAGAGCAGTAAATACCCAGAATAATAAAAAAAGTGGTTTATATGGGTTTTATTTTCTCCAGGACTGTTTTAAAATAACTTTTATACGACGGCCTGACCTGCTGATATGGCATGAGGCTTGATGATGCAACATGTGCAGTCTGTGTGGACGGCTGTGTTGGATGGACCGTGGCCGATGGTGGAAGGGAAAAAGAATTCGAGCTCCTGACAAAACAAACACATGGCCGTAGCTTTAGCGGCTAGCTGGGGGTCATTATTTCTGGGGGGCTACAAAAGCTAATGTGATGTTAGAAAGGTGTTCTCACTCTCGCTGCAGCGGCGAGCGACTCAGAGCCGTGGCAAACGTTTCTGATGGTGTCCGTTCCTAACTTGGCGCGGATGCTCTGCTGGGCTTCCGTTCCTGCCACGGTTGAGTCCGCAGGTCCCAGGAGCATCCTCCAGGTAGACACAGCCTCGTCACCCATCAGCTCCATGGCGACCACGGGTTCAGAGGACACAAACTGCACCAAGTTACTGCAAAAATGGACCAAAGCTGAATTGAACAATGATTTAAATAGAAAGGTGGCAGTGAATATGCTCAAATGTCATTGCAATGTCATTAGGGTCATTATCACTAGTTCAGCCCAGAGGCTGCAAATCATTGACATGAGCACTCACTTGAAGAAAGGCTTTGACTGATGTTCCGCATAAAAGTCTGCCGCTTGGCTCCTGCAATGTAGCAAAACCATAAACCAAAGTTAATCTGTGACCAAGTGATCTTGGACTTTTAAAGTGAACTCTGTGCACTAGATTAGAGTCATTAGGAGTGGTCAGAGATAATTCCAAACTAGTCTCTTATCTTCCGGGAAATACGACACTTTTAGACAGCAAGTGAAATGGTATTTTACTAGCAAGGTCATTATTTCACATGATTTAAGTTTTGGAAACAGAATAGTATTTTTCCACTTTGTCAACATGCATTTATTGTTGGATATTCAAGGAGACCTTTTGAATTAGCAATCTACCTTTGGTTTAATGTGAAACTAAGCAAGTCTAAAATGAATAAGCTTTGTACTTTAAACCTATTTATTCTATAGCAATACAATCCAGGTACGCATTAGAAACCAGATATTTCCAGACACATGGAACGAAATTTATTTTTAACCCTAGCTGTTTCATATAGGGTGGTTTAAACCTGTTTTAGTTTAGTTTGGATTTACATTATTTGCATTTATCACCTTCTTCAAAATTAGAAATTTACATAGAGTTTGATTATTTACATTTTAAACAGTTTAGGAAAGCTCAGGCAAAAATGTTATTGCTTTTTAAACATATAAAGTCAAATTATGTATCCGAGTTCAGCGGCATAACAGACAAATCAATAAAAAAATCAGTAAAGATATCAGGAAGAGAAAAGCTGATCCTACAGGTCTAGTTAACCACAGTACCAAATTTATCTGATTAAACTTTCATTGGCCAAAGGACACAGGTTAAGTGTAAAGGAGAAAGTCCCGTGAATATTGTTACAAAAGATGTCAAGAGTTTCCTGATATACAGAGAAACTAATCCTGTCTAGTCATGGATTTAAAAGGTCGTTGATTTGAAAGGTTAAAAGGTCGTTCCTCTAAATACTGAGATAATGAAGGTAAACTTCTGACAGAAAGTTAAGAAAATAAAATCCTGGAAGTCCTGAATGACTTCAAACAGAAATGTTTAGTCTGATTAAATGTCAGACAATACAAAATAAAGGGTATGTGTTATTTTACATTTAGTCCTCAGGATCTAAGGCCTCCAGCAGTGAAGCAATGATCTGGGATTTCTCCAAACAACATAGCAACTAATGTTTTACAAAGCAGAGCAGAGAGGTGCTGGGCAGTAAAACTTTAAGTAAAACTTAAAACAGATATTAAAGAATCTATCTGATCAGAATTTTATTAATTTCATAGTTTTCTGATAGAGCACCATTATAATGTCGTCTTATCCATCTGATTCCCCTTCTAGTTTTCATTAATTGCCAAAACTCCCAGATAAAACAAAGCAGCTATTAATCAGAGAGATAAGAGAAAGGTCATCGGTAACTCTGAATGTGGTGCAAATCTCAGCTCCAAATATGTGTCTCTGTCCCCAGAACCGCTTGAAGACATTCATTCCTACCAGACTGCCTTAAAACAATGAGCAGTGTCATATAAAAACTGTGCCCAAAGTAAAGGGTAAAGAAGAGTGTTTAATTTGTCTGATTTATCCGTCAAACTATAGGAACTTTAAGCTCAAATTAAAAGCTCAAAATCAATGCAAAATGACCAAGAAGAACACTTGAAATGTTCATTTATATGTTTACATCAGTAGGTTTCTTTTAATAATTGACTACTGAATATTACGCATAAAAAAGGAAATTGGAGATCCTGAGATCGGTTTACTTTTTGGTGTGGGTTCCATTACTGTAGTACTAGGAGTTTTTTGAGGAGAAACTGTGATCTTTGCTCACATTTAGACTGAGAGAGTTGAGTTAAATCCAGACTTTTATGCTGAAAGCAGTACAGAGTTTTTGTTTTATCCTAAACGCTTCCAGACTCTGTCTGTGTTCAGAACTATGGATCTACTTCCTCTGGGTATACATACTCAGACTGCAGCATTAGTAACAAAGCCAGTGCTGACCATGCTATTTACTCACATGAGATGCTAAAAGGAATTGGAACATTGGGTTCTAAAAGCATGTTATCTGGGTTTTGAAATAATAATAAACACACCTTTTCAGTAGGACAGCTCCTCTCTTTTATGCACTTTAAAACACATCTGCTATTCAAAAACAAATCGAAGTAGAGAGTCTAAAGACAATATTCTAAAACACTGTTCTCATAGCTTTTTTTTTTTACCTTAGAACTATGATATAAAGAGTTAAATGAATGTTTATACTTTTTCCTTACATTTATTTTTATTTAGGACCTAAGAAAAGGGATTTCCCTTTAAGAGGAATATGCTAGGTCTAAAGATTGTAACACCAACATGGAAGAGCCTGCGTTCAGCATCTTCTATGAATCAGAAAACTGGAATAATCTTGGCGGGGGGGAATTTGAAGAAGTGAGTAAGCTATTTAAAGCTATCCTTATCGCCCTGCTTGAGGTCAAAACTAGTTTGATAATAACTAAACCATGGCTGATAAAAGGGTTAACAGATCTCAGCCCTTTTTGCCTTGCAGCAGGTTACACATCCGCTGGGTGGAAGAAAGTAAAGTCATTCTTCTGTTGAAGGGAAGATGCTGCCTGCTAACAGCCCTGGTAAATTTCCCTGCGATACTAACGCCTCTCTCATTGGACAGTCTGTAGCAGGATGACCTTACCATGTAAGCTTGGTCATTTTGGCTTTGGTCACTATCAGGTTGGAGGAGTAAATCAGCTCAATGATATCGCCTATCTTGCTAACCACATCTGGCTTTATCAGTGCAAGAGTCCTGAAACAAAGAAAGACAAAGAAATATGTTAGATCTTATAGCATGAGGCCAATAATTCACTTTCATTTATTCATATTGCACCGATTTACACCAAAAAACATCTAACGGCAGCTTTAGAAGATAGACAGATTTAAAGCCAACCATCTACTGTTCATATCTGCCCCTTAATAGTGCTCCAGTCCATTAAAGGGCAACACAGGAATTTAGTGGAACCAATTACCTAAGAGTTATGTTTTGGTCTGTACCAACAGATAACCCCAACGTGGATGAGGAGAACATGAAAACTCTGTGCAGAACGTTCACAGGCCAGAACCTGCAAAACGTTTTGCTACAAGGCATCTTTGCTTCATTAAAATAAAATGTAGTCAAATGAAATTAATAATGCATATTAACAAAAATCTATCTAAGCTGGATGCATGGAGTTATTGACTCTGCAGCAATCTCTTTTCCTGAGCAGGCATGTGGAGACAGTGTTGTGGAATGACTCTTGGTTACTATCCATTTACATTCTTTAAACACGTGGGTTTATTTCCAGAAATATTTATTCACATTTTAATGTAGAATTCCAGCTTAAGGCTCTTCATTAGGTCTGTCAGCATCATTCTAAATGTTTCCTAAAAGAAGTTGTGTTTCCAAATCAGCTGTTATCCTTTCTTTAAGTTAACATCTAAAACTCCTCACAATGTTTGTTTCTATATTCAGCAAAGTATCACTTTGTATTATAGCAGCTAATAGATTAATAAAATTAAACTCTGTATTAATAAGTCAGACTCAGTTTTTCCAAGTCATGTGAAGACGTTTTTCAAAATGAAACAGAAATAAAAAAAGAAATTTGGCCTACATGGTTTCTTAAAGTCATGTAAAAAAGGCTAAAAGTTCACATTTTATATAAAGGGAATATATGCTGGTTTGTTAACAGTTTACATGTCCGTGGCTTATTGTGAGGTCACTAACCTGCACACAATAGGGCTGATTGCTGTGAGGCACAGTGTGTACAGTATCTAAAGCGGATAAGAGAGATTTATTGCAGGGCCTAACCAGGCGTACCTTTCTTTTTTGCTGCCCAGTTTGTTTGCTGTGTACTGATCTCCGTAATCTATCAGATTCAGCTGCCTCGAGAAAACAGTCACTCGACTCCCCACAAACAAGTCCTCCTGACGGACGTCGTCGTATTTGATCCTTTTCAAAAATCTTCTCTGGTTCTTAATGTCAAACTGAAAATAAAAGATGTTGTTGGTTAGTTGCCACTGAAACACTTTTAATAAAGGTTTAGGGAATGAAAAAAAAACAGATGTACCATTTCTATAGTGCCATCTTTGGGGTAGTAGAGGAGTTGGTAGCGCCGTGTCAGGGCTGCTGTGGGATCCCACCATTCAGCGAGAAAAGCATATCGGGTCTCCTGGAATAGTCAAGGTGATTTAGACATGTGTCCTAAAAAAACCTTCTACACAGATTTTAGATGCAACTGGATAAACATCAAATATTCAAACATACTGTAAGATAAAGTTATAGAGGATCCAGAGTTAGACTACTTTCAATTATAATAGTTTATCCTACTCTACTGCATGCCTTCATGCACACGTCTTCCTGATGTTCAGCTTGCAAAATCTTGCTTGAGTTAAGTAACATAAAGTCAACACCTGGTCTTTGTTAAACACGCATGGCCAGACATTTCTCCAAAGATTTGTTGTAAATAGAATCCCTATGGCAGATCATGAGAGGCTGATTTCCCATTAAGTCAGGGTAAAACTGTGTGATAAATGTTTCTGACAATCTCTTGCATCTAACAACTAGTTAAAACCTTACATTAGGGCTAAAGCAATTAATCTAATTAATCATTATTAATGGGTTATTAAAGTAATCATCAACTAGTTTGGTAATCATTTGAAATTATTACCAAGAATAATGGTACACAAACTTTAAAACAAGTGGTTTCCTTAAAGAATAAACTACTTACAGCAGTGATAAACACTAAATTCTACAAAAAAGTATCAATATTTTCTATTTAAGATTCAAAATCTAGGTTTTCTATATATAGCATTACATGTATATATATACTTTACATTTTTCATATTTTGCCATTTATAATTAATTTAAAATGCATAATAAAAGTTTTTTTTTTTGAAGCACTTGTTTATTCAGAAATATTATTTTACTGAAAGTATTTCTTCTTAGATTAATAAAAAAAATAACAGAAAATAGTCCACAGATTAATAGATTAGTAGAAGAATGAAGAGCTGCAGCCCTTCCTGGCATTGTTGAAGTTGATTGGAACTAATGATTCTGAATAACTAAAACTTAATCACAGGCTATAACTAGAGTGGCATTGACTTTTGACCTTGAGTCTACCTGTGTCATAAGGAGGCATTTTTAAGTCTCTTACCTCAAGGGATGTGTGATGTTTAGAATTTGGAAATCTCTTTATTAGTTGGTTAATAGGTATGAATGTCCTGCTAAAAAGTGTCTTAAATAAATTGGTGTAAACACAAATGTATGTAGACTATCTGTGCTGTACAACCTCAGGGACATGATGACCGATGAACCAATAAAATATCACAAGTAGCAATCTGTTTCCCCTCCATCTTTGTTTTTTTCAGTGTGGATTAAGACATGCACTTGGCAGATAAGATAAATATTTATTAATTCCAACATGTAGAGATAACAGCTTTATAGGTCTAATTGCAGGTTGATTTTTTTTTGTTGTTGTTTCCATCACACATTTTCGACTGGTGATCAGATCATGTCATTGAGGTCACATTATATCCTATTCATTAAGAAATTCTATAACATAGATCACTTTACTAAGGACCACTACATGTTAACCATAACCTATCTGGACTGATGGTAGAAAAAACACCCAATTTAGTCTCCTTATACATTTCTCTATTCTTTAATGCGTCATGCAGCCACATGTATCGTTGAAATGAGCTCACAGGGAAAACATAAAATCGTTCTTTTTTGTCAGTATGTCACAATTTATGGAGCATTGCGTCACCAGACTTGCTCTTTAAAAAGTTAAAAATCTATGACCGCTTTTTGGATTGTGTATTTAATGATTTATTCCAGCGTCAGAAAACAGGCGACCCTAAAACAGATGAATGCCTATTAACAAGTTCAGAATACAATGAATGGACATTCTTTTTGAATTCTATATAAAATTCAAAGTTATGATACAACCAGTAAAAAAACTGTAACAAGTAAACTAATAATTAGTACAAGGAGAAATACTACAGATTCGAAAGCATTGTTCGGCTATCAGCTATAATAGCATGTCATGACCAATACATTAGATATTTTCATAGCCTGGCAGCATTTAGCTGCGAGTGGTGCACCTGTATGACCTGTTTTTAAGTCTCACGCTGTAAAGAATAAAATGCATCTCAATTTGAAACATCAGAACCTAGCAATTACTTGCTATGCCGAAGTTGCTAAGCTAGCTTTAGCAAACGACAGCTTTTCTAGTTCGCTCACATTCTAATCAAATCGCTAACTTTGCGTTGCGTTCTAAAAACGCTTTTATAACATTTCAAATGTGTAAACTCACCATTTAAAGACGCTATCTAACTCTATATGACCTGATAGACTTAACTGTCGCTTTTACGAAATATTAGTTATCACAGGTTATGTTTCTTTTCTATAGTAACTGTGGCTACAATTTGAGATGCGTTCATGGTAAATTGTTGCTGAACGTAATTTTGTTGAAGGAGACGAGGTCTGTATTTGTTCTGATCAATAATGTATTATGAGCCAACGAATTATTAAAACATGATCCAGACCTTGCCCGGTTTGTCCTATATGACTTTTCTCGTTTGTTTTGAAATACTGCATTGATGATAATCTATCTTTAATGAAATCATTGTCTCAAATGCCATCTAGTGGTGATGGACTTTTACTGTTATTTTCAAAAAATCCGATTATCGTGAATGCACCAGTTAACGATTCACCCGGAAAAACAACACAGTACGAACTTTAAGCGTCTCTTCCGTTCTTTTTCTGACTTATGTCTCATTCTTTATATAGAGATATGAATTATTTCTACAAAGTGTTTTTTGCCTAATCACACTTTGCTCTTATTTATAGGGTCTACTATGGGATCATCGGATAGCTTGAAACGCTTCATACTCAGTAATGCTCCTCTGATTTTGGACGGTGGACTTGCAACTGAACTAGAGGCGCAAGGAGCTAAACTACAGGTGAATTAGAGGCTAAATAATAATAAACACCTGATCTAACTCGAGTCCAAGTCCAGTCAAAGACGATTTGTAACGAATTACACTGATTTTATGATAACTTAGTTAAATATTCATATTACCAGATAATAAGATTGTTTTAAATAATAATAGTTAATATATTCATGGAAATGTGCCTTTGGTATTTGTTTGCCGCCTCAAACTCTTCCGGCATTTGGTTTAATCTTTTGTAATTGTGCAGCCATTTGAAATATTTAAAAGTTAGTTTTATGTCTAAATAGATTTACCAAACAATTTATCCTTTCATTAATCTGCAGGATTAGTATCCACCAGAAGAAACAATATATTCTTGGTTGTCCTTTCCATACATACAGCACCTTGCAAAGTATTGAAGAATTTTCCTCTTTGCAATCACAAACTTTTATTTATCAACTATAAATATATGATACATTATCATATTTGCATTAATATTATAGTAATGCTTAGTTCTGAAGTGGAACAGAAATACATGATTTTGACATTTTAAATTTCTACCAATCAGATCAGATATATGCCGCCTTTCTTTTTATTTTGCATATTTTCAGATGCCTAAATAAAATCCAGTGCAACCAATTTCCTACTAATGTTAATTGATCAGCAAGGAGTTTGCTTTTGTGTAGTTTAACCTCAGTCTATACCAAGCCGTCCTGTGAAGGCCTCAGAGCGTTATTAGCGAACATTTGTGGAAAATTATAAAGCCAATACATACAATACATGGTTTTTAAAAGTTATTTTACAACCTTTTATTGTGGAACAAACGGTGATTAAAAACAATATTAAAATGTTTTTTAGTTAATACAGGATCCATGAAGTTTAAGGTATTACATGCTTCATTATGAAATTCTTTAAAAATGCATCCCATTGGGCATTGGTCTTTAATTTTCATTTGTTTTTTTATTTCAATTTGAACCAATACTGTAAAAATGAACAAACCCTTTAGTACAGAATACAGTTTTTTATTCACTATACTTAGTTTTATTGCTGAAATGATCTGCATCACAGTATAGGATAACTGGAGGTTAGTATTTCAGTGTTTAACTGTCACCTGAACACTCATAGATTTTCAAAGCTAGATAGAAACATGTTTCTGTGTCTGTAGGGGGATCCTTTATGGAGCGCCAGGCTTTTGCAGACTGATCCCCAGGCCATCAAAGAGGCTCATTACAGGTAGGTTTATACAAATCTTTAGAGTTGAGCAGAAAGCTGCCGATTGCACTGCAAAATCTGATCTGAAAATATGTAAAAACTTCGCTGGAATTAGTATTTTAGTCCTTAAAATAAGTTATTTCATTTTTATTCACATGAAATAAGATAATGGAGTTATTTTATTTCTTTGTTAAAAAATATTCCATCGATAATTTCTTACTTAACTGTTTAAACGAAGGGAAAATTACTTGTTTCAATAAAATTTGACTGGGTTTTATTTATTTTATTAATTTTTGCAGTATAGCTCTGAGTAGATTAGATGTTGCTGCCTTTCTTGCTCCATAAAGGGAATATAGGAGTTGTGAATCATGGAAGTCATTCAGAAAAACATTTTTCACTACTGGAAAAGATCAATTTATACTAAATAATGATTGACTGACTAATCCTCTAAATATAAAAGCATCAATTGGATAAAATAAGAACAGCTTTTCTCTCAATAAATGGCTACCAAACACCAACAGGTTCCTCCTCAATGGTGCTGATGTCATCACCACGGCAACATACCAGGCAAGCATCCAGGGATTCATCAACCACCTGGGCGTGAGCTTAGAGCGGGCCAGAGAGCTGCTGATGTCTGGAGTTCATCTGGCCAAAGAGACGGTGAAGGCTTTTGCCTCCGGTAGCAAGCTGCATGTGTCTGAAGAAGTTTGACATGGGAGCCGATTGAATCTGTGAGTGGTGAGACTCTGTTTGTTCCTCTAAGGGGAGAGACATCTGTTGGTGGCGGGCTCAGTTGGACCGTACGGGGCTTTTCTCCATGATGGATCTGAGTACTCTGGGTCTTATGGACAGGAGATGAGCGTTGCTGTGAGTGCCCTCTGGCTTTGCTGTAGCATTACTGCAACTTTGGGATTTTCCCTTAAGGTTTTCTATTGAAATAACAAACTTCTATGTATTTAACACACCTGAATCAAATGAATGGCTCGTTACCAAACCTCTGCTGAACTAAATGAGGGGACTGAGCCTTTAGATTCAGGTGTGTTAGATAAGAGATGCGATGAGTCTTGATTGTAAATAACTTTTACAAATGGAAATAAGTGTATTTTTTCATTGTTTTAAGCAAATAAGATAATTTAACAATTCAATAGGATGATTTACGTTTAAAATGAGAAAAAGAACAACTGTTGTCATATTACAAGTGCATCATATCTGTTTGTCTTATTGTGAGGACAAAAATACCCGCTCCTTTAGCTGATGATGTTATCTGTTCAAATTTAGGGTAATTAGACTTATTTAAAGAGGCATCTATTCATTTTCAGATCAGTTTTTGAAATGCTTCATCCCCGATGACTCATAGTCACATCTGGACTCAAAGTTTATTGCCAGATATTCTGCATTAAATAGCCTAATATCAGTCAGGTTGGATGGAAGACAAAACTCTTTTGGATTGATGTCTGGACTTTGACTAGGCCCTTCTATTACATGAATTTACAGTAAAGAATAACAAAAGTTTGGACACACCTTTTCATTCAGAGAGTTTTCTTTATTTTCATGACTATGAAAATTGTAGATTAGGGTTATTTGACCAAAAAGGAGAGTGATGGGGTGCTGCGCCAGATGACCTGGCCTCCACAGTCACCGGACCAGGGCCAACAAGTGCTAAGCATCTCTGTGAACTTCTTCAAGACTGTTGGAAGACAATTCAGGTGACTACCTCTTGAAGCTCATCAAGAGATTGCAGAGTGTGTGAAGCAGTAATCACAGCCAAAGGTTGCTACTTTGAATATAAGGTGTATTTTCAGTTGTTTTACACTTTTTTGTTTAGTACATATGTCCATATTCATAGTTTTGATGCCTTCAGTGTGAATCTACAATGTCAATAGTCATGAAAATAAAGGAAACTAATTGAATTAGCAGGTGTGTCGAAACTTTTGATCTGTACTGTACTTCATACTGAAGAAGTTTTTTGCAACCTTCAGTCTCATATTTCAAGTGCATCATATCTATTTTATTTTAAAGGTAAAAATGATAGTTCTATAGGCAGATTACCTTGTTTAGCTACTCAAGTCAACACACTTATTTGAAGAATTTTTTACTTGTTTTTGTGGTTTATTTAGTTGATAAGAGAAAGGTCGCCGTCTGTTCTCTCTGTAGGAGCTCAAGCTATGGCATAAAGCACAGGTAGAGTGCTTAGCAGCAGCAGGAGCGGACCTCATTGCTTTTGAAACCATCCCAAGTATCAAAGAGGCCCAGGCCGTGGTGGAGCTGCTGAGAGAGTTTCCTGACTGTAACGCCTGGCTGTCCTTCTCCTGTAAGGTAACCGCTGGCTGCAAGGTTGAAGAACTACGATTGGTTTTCATTTAAAATCCCCTCATACAGAGGAAAGCTAAACAAAGGCTGTTATTGTCAGCAAGTCGATGTTTGAAGATTATCAAAAAGATCTAGATCACCAATTTCACCTTGGAAACCTGGTTTTCAGAAGTTAAAAAATATAAAATCCAGAACGAAATTAAGATTTTTATTTGGCTGACATACAATACAAACTTTTAAACAGGAACTGTGAACTCAAAATTTAAGGAATGGTCAAATAAGGGGTTGACTACAATATTTGATTTCACAAAAGGAGGACAGATTAAGAGTTATCAGACTTTAAGCAAGAGTTTGATTTGGTTGGATGAACAATAATTCTGTATGGATCTTCATATTCAAGATTATTATCAAAATTAAATACCGCCTGGTCTCTTAGGTGAAATAAAGGCAATTACAGAAATTGTAGGTAATACATATAAGAAGATAACTGAAAAACTAATATCAAAAATGCCAAGGTTTGATAGATGACAGCAAGACTACAAAAAGAATCCAAGGAATTGTCACTAATTTAATCGTTGGTAGAGAAAATGGATTAAAAAAAAAACTATAGCTGAGGGGAAAAAAAAGTTAAAATTCCAAAATGAATAGATTTTTTTTCTTTACCAAAAAACATCTTCAGGATGAGAAGCATATTTCCGACGGCAGCCTGTTCAAAGATGCCGTACAGACCGCCTGCAGGTCCCCTCAGCTGCTCGCTGTGGGAGTCAACTGCTGCCGTCCAGCTGTGGTGGAGCCGCTGCTGGACTCTGCCAGGACGGCACTGGGGCCCAATGTGAGCTGGGTGGTGTACCCAAACAGTGGGGAGGACTGGGACACTGAGCAGGGGTGAGTCAGAGGGCGGGGTGCTACTTTTCTGTGGCTCAAAGAGCTGCATTCAACAAAACTGATTGTTTTTTCCCTTTCTTATTCAAAGGTGGCTGAAATCAGAGCAGACTGCAGGATGGAGGCCTGAGCTGAGTCACACGTGGGTGAAGCAGGGTGCTGCTCTGTTAGGTGAGCTCAGTGTTTCGCCTCATTCATGTCCAGTTTCACAGGGTTTCCTCTGAGCTTCACCTCTCTGTTCTCCAGGTGGCTGCTGCCGCATCAGTTCGGCTCACATTGCAGCATTAAGGCAGCAGTTAAAAGGAAGCAGCACATCAGATTCAACCAACAGCTGTGCGTCAAGTGGCAAAAGTGGATGAATTCTGTCAGAACTCCTGGCTTCAGAATATTACAGGGGATCCTGAACGTTCCTCTGAAATTTACCCGTTTGATTCGTCATGAGGACTGCTTGAAGCTGTAGAGAATTAAATATAAAAGCTTATCTTTGTATCAAATTCAATGAAAGTGATATTTGGACAAACAATGCTTTACTTTTTGTTTCTTATACTCCTTTTACTTCTAACGGTGTCTTTATACAGTATTTAAAGCTTTGGTTCCCTAACCTTTTTTGGAGGTGCCCCAGTTTGATTGAACTGCAGTAAAGAATCCTGCAATAAGATAAACTACACTAACATTTAAAATCACAAAGCTACCACTTTTAAAGTGCAATTATTTTTTTGCTTATTTTACTATGTAACAGAATTCAACCTCGCCATGAATATTTCTTATAATTTACCGCTCAGAATCGGTCATTTATTCAGTTCATGTCTGCTTACTCTAAGTACACCGGTGGTGCTCTTCCTTTGCTAAGATAACTTTAGCTGATTTTGTCTTATTAGAAAATGTTAAGTTGCACTGATTTAACCACTCTATAAATTATATACAGATTTAGAAAAGAAAGTGTGTTATTTACATTTAAATTGTTGCAACAGGACTCAAAAGGACCTGAAATGTAAAGTTTTAGACTTGAAACTTCACTTGATGAAATATCTGTCTGGACTTGAGATTTAACTCTGGAGTCGAGGATAAAGACTTGAGACTAAGTTCAGATTTGGTCCCCTCTCTGGTCTGAATGCTGTAAAACCACATTTCACACCAGATGAAGCTACAAGTGTCTAGGATTGCAAAAGAAAAGCAACAGGAAGTGACATGTGAAGCAATTTGGGAGGTGTGTAAAGACTTCAGCCCCACCCTCACCAAAACTAGGTATAATTCATGTTCATATTTTCAAATATAGAAAGTATATATCCCAAGTTTATGAAATTTATTGATGGTGTTCTAAAAGTTTACTTAAAAATCTATGTCTTGGGACTAAATTGACCCTCTTTAAGTTTACTTTTAAGTATACGTAACATAGTCTTTTAGGTATACTTCTAGTTTTTCTTGTAATAACCTTTCAAGTCGGTTTTCAATATAGCAAAGTACAATTAAAATATATTAAAGGAGGTCTTTATAGCTCAAAGACTAAAAGTTTGTGACCAAATATATCTTTTAAGAGACAACTGACTCATTTCACAGAAGCAAACCTCTGGGTTAAATGAAAATAATCTGAAACCTTGTTAGAATGTGCATTTTGATGGAGGAGTAGCAGAAATCTCTATAGGTAAAAGGCTGAGTGAGATATTCTGCTAAATTCTTGTAAAGAGTCGACTCATGGGAGCTGAATATAAATTCAAATCAAACCCTTCAAAAAATATTTTCTAAACAGGTTTTTCACAATGTTATTAAAAAAAAGACTCATTTTATTGTAAAACAAATAAAGAAACTCACTCAGTAGATCTTCTTAACACCATCTGTACTCACTGAAACCCAGATGGCATCACAAATCAAAAGACGGGAGCATTGTTTGCAGAAATGAAGCTCAAGATCACATTTTTCAGGATATGTCATGTATGCACAGATTTTTGATTAAAAAAAATACATGATAAGCCACACATCACTTACTGGGGGATTCACTAATCACAGTAGAACATCGCTGCTTTCACAAAACTTTGACTGGACACATTTCCACTACAATAACCACTGTGAACCAGGCGGGGGACATTTCCACAGACTCTACCTGTACAATACACTAAAGGGTTGCATCATCGCAGTACCGAGAGCAAAGCGGATAAAGCTGTTGTGCGTTTTCTAGGTAGAAACAGCTCGATATGATGCAGACAGTACTACTATGGTGAAGAGAAGAAACTGGAATTCTGTGCAGATGTGTATCAATGATGAGCAGCAGCATGTTACTGGTAATTCACCCACATTCAGGGGTTAGAAAGAGAAACAATTCTATGATAATGGTGTTTTTTTTTAAAGCTTCAAAAACATTGATCCATCAAACACTTCTCAACATGATTCATCAGTAAATCACTCTTTTTCTCTCAATGGTACATAAAAAGGTGACCATGTTTGCATTAATGTATTCCTTTTCTAGAAACTGCTGCGTTTAATTGGGGAAAAAAAAGGAGAGGGAAGGAAAATTTAAGGGCCAATGTTTAACAAATATCCCCACCTAGTGGTGAGGTTGGACAATGCAACCTTTTTTAAAACCTAAGTAGCTCAGCGATCCTATTCTTTTACCCAATTCTACTTCTTCTTATTAGCTCTTATTCTTTTTCCCTTACCGATCAGGTTCTGTAGAACAGGGGTTCCCATAATGGGGGTTGCGAGATGGTTGTGATGTTATCCCTGAGGGATAGGAAGGGCCAAAATGTGTAAATCCCCCATGAAATAAGTAGTTTTTTTCATTTATCTAATACACGGGTCAAACAATAGATACACCTTTAAATTGTAAAATCTAGATATATTTTAATAATTAAAACAATGAAATGTCTCATTAAATAACTACAAATTAATTCAAATTAAATAATTAAATGTCATATAAAAGTAAATGTATTTTAAAAAATGAATATAATTACTTCCCTTTATATGTATAAATATATTTAGCATGAAGTCCCTTTGTGTTTTTTTTTTTCTGGGGTGACCAGTGTGTAGCACTGAGTCACAGGCTGAAATGTTTGCTAAGCTCTGCTGTTGAAGATAGGTGACGCCTGTTGGTTTTAATGAGAAAATAAACCCCTGCCACAGTCCACTTCCTCCTTTAAAATAGGGTGTCTTTGGAGAAACTTTAGGTTCATGGATATAAACCAAAAAGGAGAGTGATGGGGTGCTGCGCCAGATGACCTGGCCTCCACAGTCACCGGACCAGGGCCAACAAGTGCTAAGCATCTCTGTGAACTTCTTCAAGACTGTTGGAAGACAATTCAGGTGACTACCTCTTGAAGCTCATCAAGAGATTGCAGAGTGTGTGAAGCAGTAATCACAGCCAAAGGTTGCTACTTTGAATATAAGGTGTATTTTCAGTTGTTTTACACTTTTTTGTTTAGTACATATGTCCATATTCATAGTTTTGATGCCTTCAGTGTGAATCTACAATGTCAATAGTCATGAAAATAAAGGAAACTAATTGAATTAGCAGGTGTGTCGAAACTTTTGATCTGTACTGTACTTCATACTGAAGAAGTTTTTTGCAACCTTCAGTCTCATATTTCAAGTGCATCATATCTATTTTATTTTAAAGGTAAAAATGATAGTTCTATAGGCAGATTACCTTGTTTAGCTACTCAAGTCAACACACTTATTTGAAGAATTTTTTACTTGTTTTTGTGGTTTATTTAGTTGATAAGAGAAAGGTCGCCGTCTGTTCTCTCTGTAGGAGCTCAAGCTATGGCATAAAGCACAGGTAGAGTGCTTAGCAGCAGCAGGAGCGGACCTCATTGCTTTTGAAACCATCCCAAGTATCAAAGAGGCCCAGGCCGTGGTGGAGCTGCTGAGAGAGTTTCCTGACTGTAACGCCTGGCTGTCCTTCTCCTGTAAGGTAACCGCTGGCTGCAAGGTTGAAGAACTACGATTGGTTTTCATTTAAAATCCCCTCATACAGAGGAAAGCTAAACAAAGGCTGTTATTGTCAGCAAGTCGATGTTTGAAGATTATCAAAAAGATCTAGATCACCAATTTCACCTTGGAAACCTGGTTTTCAGAAGTTAAAAAATATAAAATCCAGAACGAAATTAAGATTTTTATTTGGCTGACATACAATACAAACTTTTAAACAGGAACTGTGAACTCAAAATTTAAGGAATGGTCAAATAAGGGGTTGACTACAATATTTGATTTCACAAAAGGAGGACAGATTAAGAGTTATCAGACTTTAAGCAAGAGTTTGATTTGGTTGGATGAACAATAATTCTGTATGGATCTTCATATTCAAGATTATTATCAAAATTAAATACCGCCTGGTCTCTTAGGTGAAATAAAGGCAATTACAGAAATTGTAGGTAATACATATAAGAAGATAACTGAAAAACTAATATCAAAAATGCCAAGGTTTGATAGATGACAGCAAGACTACAAAAAGAATCCAAGGAATTGTCACTAATTTAATCGTTGGTAGAGAAAATGGATTAAAAAAAAAACTATAGCTGAGGGGAAAAAAAAGTTAAAATTCCAAAATGAATAGATTTTTTTTCTTTACCAAAAAACATCTTCAGGATGAGAAGCATATTTCCGACGGCAGCCTGTTCAAAGATGCCGTACAGACCGCCTGCAGGTCCCCTCAGCTGCTCGCTGTGGGAGTCAACTGCTGCCGTCCAGCTGTGGTGGAGCCGCTGCTGGACTCTGCCAGGACGGCACTGGGGCCCAATGTGAGCTGGGTGGTGTACCCAAACAGTGGGGAGGACTGGGACACTGAGCAGGGGTGAGTCAGAGGGCGGGGTGCTACTTTTCTGTGGCTCAAAGAGCTGCATTCAACAAAACTGATTGTTTTTTCCCTTTCTTATTCAAAGGTGGCTGAAATCAGAGCAGACTGCAGGATGGAGGCCTGAGCTGAGTCACACGTGGGTGAAGCAGGGTGCTGCTCTGTTAGGTGAGCTCAGTGTTTCGCCTCATTCATGTCCAGTTTCACAGGGTTTCCTCTGAGCTTCACCTCTCTGTTCTCCAGGTGGCTGCTGCCGCATCAGTTCGGCTCACATTGCAGCATTAAGGCAGCAGTTAAAAGGAAGCAGCACATCAGATTCAACCAACAGCTGTGCGTCAAGTGGCAAAAGTGGATGAATTCTGTCAGAACTCCTGGCTTCAGAATATTACAGGGGATCCTGAACGTTCCTCTGAAATTTACCCGTTTGATTCGTCATGAGGACTGCTTGAAGCTGTAGAGAATTAAATATAAAAGCTTATCTTTGTATCAAATTCAATGAAAGTGATATTTGGACAAACAATGCTTTACTTTTTGTTTCTTATACTCCTTTTACTTCTAACGGTGTCTTTATACAGTATTTAAAGCTTTGGTTCCCTAACCTTTTTTGGAGGTGCCCCAGTTTGATTGAACTGCAGTAAAGAATCCTGCAATAAGATAAACTACACTAACATTTAAAATCACAAAGCTACCACTTTTAAAGTGCAATTATTTTTTTGCTTATTTTACTATGTAACAGAATTCAACCTCGCCATGAATATTTCTTATAATTTACCGCTCAGAATCGGTCATTTATTCAGTTCATGTCTGCTTACTCTAAGTACACCGGTGGTGCTCTTCCTTTGCTAAGATAACTTTAGCTGATTTTGTCTTATTAGAAAATGTTAAGTTGCACTGATTTAACCACTCTATAAATTATATACAGATTTAGAAAAGAAAGTGTGTTATTTACATTTAAATTGTTGCAACAGGACTCAAAAGGACCTGAAATGTAAAGTTTTAGACTTGAAACTTCACTTGATGAAATATCTGTCTGGACTTGAGATTTAACTCTGGAGTCGAGGATAAAGACTTGAGACTAAGTTCAGATTTGGTCCCCTCTCTGGTCTGAATGCTGTAAAACCACATTTCACACCAGATGAAGCTACAAGTGTCTAGGATTGCAAAAGAAAAGCAACAGGAAGTGACATGTGAAGCAATTTGGGAGGTGTGTAAAGACTTCAGCCCCACCCTCACCAAAACTAGGTATAATTCATGTTCATATTTTCAAATATAGAAAGTATATATCCCAAGTTTATGAAATTTATTGATGGTGTTCTAAAAGTTTACTTAAAAATCTATGTCTTGGGACTAAATTGACCCTCTTTAAGTTTACTTTTAAGTATACGTAACATAGTCTTTTAGGTATACTTCTAGTTTTTCTTGTAATAACCTTTCAAGTCGGTTTTCAATATAGCAAAGTACAATTAAAATATATTAAAGGAGGTCTTTATAGCTCAAAGACTAAAAGTTTGTGACCAAATATATCTTTTAAGAGACAACTGACTCATTTCACAGAAGCAAACCTCTGGGTTAAATGAAAATAATCTGAAACCTTGTTAGAATGTGCATTTTGATGGAGGAGTAGCAGAAATCTCTATAGGTAAAAGGCTGAGTGAGATATTCTGCTAAATTCTTGTAAAGAGTCGACTCATGGGAGCTGAATATAAATTCAAATCAAACCCTTCAAAAAATATTTTCTAAACAGGTTTTTCACAATGTTATTAAAAAAAAGACTCATTTTATTGTAAAACAAATAAAGAAACTCACTCAGTAGATCTTCTTAACACCATCTGTACTCACTGAAACCCAGATGGCATCACAAATCAAAAGACGGGAGCATTGTTTGCAGAAATGAAGCTCAAGATCACATTTTTCAGGATATGTCATGTATGCACAGATTTTTGATTAAAAAAAATACATGATAAGCCACACATCACTTACTGGGGGATTCACTAATCACAGTAGAACATCGCTGCTTTCACAAAACTTTGACTGGACACATTTCCACTACAATAACCACTGTGAACCAGGCGGGGGACATTTCCACAGACTCTACCTGTACAATACACTAAAGGGTTGCATCATCGCAGTACCGAGAGCAAAGCGGATAAAGCTGTTGTGCGTTTTCTAGGTAGAAACAGCTCGATATGATGCAGACAGTACTACTATGGTGAAGAGAAGAAACTGGAATTCTGTGCAGATGTGTATCAATGATGAGCAGCAGCATGTTACTGGTAATTCACCCACATTCAGGGGTTAGAAAGAGAAACAATTCTATGATAATGGTGTTTTTTTTTAAAGCTTCAAAAACATTGATCCATCAAACACTTCTCAACATGATTCATCAGTAAATCACTCTTTTTCTCTCAATGGTACATAAAAAGGTGACCATGTTTGCATTAATGTATTCCTTTTCTAGAAACTGCTGCGTTTAATTGGGGAAAAAAAAGGAGAGGGAAGGAAAATTTAAGGGCCAATGTTTAACAAATATCCCCACCTAGTGGTGAGGTTGGACAATGCAACCTTTTTTAAAACCTAAGTAGCTCAGCGATCCTATTCTTTTACCCAATTCTACTTCTTCTTATTAGCTCTTATTCTTTTTCCCTTACCGATCAGGTTCTGTAGAACAGGGGTTCCCATAATGGGGGTTGCGAGATGGTTGTGATGTTATCCCTGAGGGATAGGAAGGGCCAAAATGTGTAAATCCCCCATGAAATAAGTAGTTTTTTTCATTTATCTAATACACGGGTCAAACAATAGATACACCTTTAAATTGTAAAATCTAGATATATTTTAATAATTAAAACAATGAAATGTCTCATTAAATAACTACAAATTAATTCAAATTAAATAATTAAATGTCATATAAAAGTAAATGTATTTTAAAAAATGAATATAATTACTTCCCTTTATATGTATAAATATATTTAGCATGAAGTCCCTTTGTGTTTTTTTTTTTCTGGGGTGACCAGTGTGTAGCACTGAGTCACAGGCTGAAATGTTTGCTAAGCTCTGCTGTTGAAGATAGGTGACGCCTGTTGGTTTTAATGAGAAAATAAACCCCTGCCACAGTCCACTTCCTCCTTTAAAATAGGGTGTCTTTGGAGAAACTTTAGGTTCATGGATATAAACCAAAAATGATTTATCTGACCTTTGATCTCTCAAACGTTTAAAGCTTCAGCCGGTCAATAATTTTGATTTCCATTTGGAAATAAGCATTTAAAGAGGTAAGAGTTTAGAGCTACTTCTTACAATAGCTTGTATAATAAAAACAACACTGTACTGCACTGTAAGTAAATAAGATCAAAATAATAACAATGAAGCATATTTGTGTTTAAAGAAATAAAATAGTTGTTGATGTTGCTTTGTTACATCAGTGGTTAAAAGATGTTTTAGAAATATTTATATTTCACCCTATAGTTTTATTCATGGTTCTGTTCTAGTACTTTTTATGGCTTTGGGAGCTTCTTGTTCCAGAGAATGTAAAGGCCACTTTAGCCTTCCTGTTATCTGATGAAAAAGTACTCTCTCTTTCTCTGCCAGCCTAAATGAACTGTAGGGAGGTACCAACATTTATTAAGACTGTCCCAATGAAAAAAGTCTTTTACACCTTTCCCAGTGGCCAAAAAAAAAAAAAAACATTTAAAAGTGTCAACCTCAATCAAGAGACTCAGCTTTAAAGGGCTCAGCCCAGATCGATATACAGCGGAACATCAGACTCTGGTCAACCCACTAGTTTACCTACATCACAACACTACGCTAGCCGTTTCTGATATAACGAGCCAAAAAGACTCTGTTTGCATTCAGGTGAGACAATTTGCAGATGGAATAAGATGATTTATGACTAAAAAAGAAAAATAACTATTATCTTATTTCAAATGCACCGTAGCTAATCATTTTTGTTTTAAGGGCCAAAATCCTCCTTCCTCTGACAGATCATCTGATTTACCTGTTCAAATTAATGGCAAATACACAGATTTTAATTAATTTGTACTTTTTTAAATCATTTTTTTGCAGTGTAATACTAAATCAGTTTGTTATGATGATAAGCGAAGACAAACAAGACCTTAACAGATTTGTCCCTTAGATCAGTTTTAAATTTCAACTTTACATTTCACTTGAACTTTAATTTAAAATTGATAGAAATTAAAGGTTTGAAGCTCACTTAATAAACTACAAAATGAACTTTTGCTGATTTTTTTTGTGTTGTTTGTTCTTTGCCCCCCATATAAAATCACTGACTCCATCTGGTAAATTTAATCTAGAACTGCAACGGCTGATAGAAAAAAGGTATGATTTGTGATTTTGTCTGCATATTAGAATCAAAGAAGCTAAAATCTGTCTATCTTGTTTGATTTTCTTGTGAGAAAACAGTCAATCCTTTGGTTGCTTATTTAGTGCAAATGAATAATTTGAAGCTGCATACACATTAATATGTATGCCACTTGTGAAACTGGAGTTGTGAAACAACTGTTTAGAGAAACAGCTAAAAACAGCAGGATGGAAAAAGAGAGAAAACATTTTAAGATTTTTATCACAAATGCCATAAAAAATGTTGCAACAATGAGCTGAATCAACACGTTGCAAGTTATTCAAAGGCCCATCCTGCCCAAACCTCGGTCATGTTCGTTGTGTCGTCCGCCGTCATGTCCACTCCCACCACCTCAGTCTGTCATGTCCTCCTCCAGGTCACTATCAGGGGAGCTCCTCTGTCTGTACTCGGTCGTGTTGGACAGCCGTTTCCAGCTGCAGGTGTCCCTCTGGCTGCCCATGCTCTGTGAGCGTCCCAGCTGGGACAGATGCTTGGACGCTGTCCTCTCCTCGGAGTCCTCAGCCACGCTGCCGTGGGAACGATCTGAGCCAGAGTGTTGAAAGTCGTGCCGCAGGTTCTCCAGATTTAGAGCCCAGGGGCCGAGCTTCTGCCAGTTCACCCTCTGGAAGGCCATGATGCAGTGCAGGTTACCCCCCACCTGGTAGTACAGGACCATATGAAGCACATATAATATAGTTTTAGTTCTTGGTGAATATTTTTTACACTCTAGAGGATTTAAACCTAGAGACTGAAAAAACTACAGACAGTACATGCAAACAGTGGGACCCAAAGTGATTCATACCCCTGGTAGATATAGGGTTTTAATTTTAACAACATGATTCTTATTCTTGGATGTGAGGGAGCTAAAGATTAGGGTGATGGCAAGGAGGCCTTCTACCCTCCAAGATTTAGAGCTCGTCAACAAAAATATCCCTAAGTTCTAGTGGAAACATGTAAAAGAATACATACAAGAAATGAATGCGATGATGCTAAGAAGGATTTTCCACTGGTAACTGAGAAGAGAAATTAAACATTAGGGATCTCCTGATGTGGGTTTTTCATGTTGGATATGATTCTTATACTGTGGTTTGAGCATTAAAGGATACAGATTTCCAGGTTCTCAGCATTGTATCTCAGCGTAATGTGTCCTTAAGTTTAAAAAAAGCTTTGACTGACATCTGGGCTAATTCTCCCAGTGCATTTCAGCCCACATGCTGGTTTTTCTGAAACGTGTAGAACTACAATGCAAATATGCAAATACCCTGACTTTGAATGCAACGGCCACAGGACCGTGTTTATAAACACATTTACCCCCTTATTTGCACATAAACATGAACGTGAACCCTGCGACTTTAAGGCTGTCATGAGCTCACGGAGGAAGGTGAACACACTGTTGCCAACAAAGCCACTATGTCCATATATTTAGCGACTTTTCAGATTCCTTTAGCGGCTTTTGTTGTCTTTAAAAAGGGTTTTGAGACAAATCAAGCGACCATGTCCTGTCTTGTTGAGGATTAGTTGATAACGTGAACACAGTTGAGTTTAGTGTCTTTAGTAAGCAGTTAGCGAGCCCTCCTTCCTCCAAAACACTGACAGCAAGTCAAACACTGCAGCCTATTTCTGCAGTTAGAGAGCAGAGCGACTGAAAAGCAGTCAAACATACACAAAGCTTCTAATGACCCCCCCCCGAATGGAAAAATAAAATGTAAATGTAATATTTCACTTTTTAAAATCTGTTGTAGTAAAATAGAAACCTCCTCAACTGTGTGCCTCTGCTAACGGTCTATAAGTTAAGCTGGAAAAAATAAAATTTATGCAGTTTTAGAAAACAATAAAATGCTTTATAAAGTTTATCCTATTGGGAATATTTTTAGTCTCTTTCTATCTTGCTGACGTTGATTTATCTATAATATGCAAATTATGTTACGCCATTTAGCAACTCCCCTCTGCTACACTCATAAAAAATCCTGGTGAGAACCACTGACATGGTACGATATCAGATTCAGATGATTTTATATGCAGGTTGATATCATCTAATGTTCATTTTCTGGCATTTATTGGATCGATTTCCAATATCAATATTGGATCGGGACGTCCCAAAATTGTTTCGTTATCTTTAGAGATATGCATGTTTCAAAAGGAGACATGAAATCTGCTAGGAGTGTGAAAAAGAAAAAGAAAGAAAGAAAGAAAGAAAGAAAGAAAGAAAGAAAGAAAGAAAGAAAGAAAGAAAGAAAGAAAGAA
>JAUZNJ010072352.1:0-25463 GCA_034780135.1 Jordanella pulchra | reverse complement strand
AAACTTATAGGAAGACATTGCAACCACATTCTAGTCTTTTCACTTTGGATCTGATAAAATGGTTAATGAAACGCACCCAGCCACTCCACCATGTCCCTGATGGCGGTGAAGTATTTCTCCTCCTCCTTTTCAGGATTGGTGTCATCATACCTCAGGAAACAAATCCCATCGTTTGCCTGCAGAAAGACAAGATTCAGAGACACTGCTGCAGAGACGTTTAACTTGGGTTAAAAAAAAAAAGCAAATGGGACAGATAGCCACGTACCTTAGCGTAACCAAAGTTAAAATTGATGGCTTTGGCGTGTCCAATGTGAAGGATACCATTAGGTTCAGGTGGAAAACGAGTACGGATCTGAAGCAGTTCAAGCAGATTATACTCAGAAATACAGCTCATGTGATGTGGAAGCTGTTTGTTATGATGACAGCATCTTTGAAGTGTCTACCTGCCCACCAGTGATCTCCAAGTGCTTCTTAAGAAGCTCCATTGTTTTTGGAGTGACAACATAACCCTCTGTTTTGTAGTTTTCCCCTGTAAAATGCCAAGAAAGGAAAGTCCACCTATAAATGATACTGGGCTCCACTTTTAAATATAACTAACATGCAGATAAATGGCTTTAATGCATCAGAGAGAAACATAATCTGTGGTGAAAACAAGGATGTATTTGTTCTTGTCCAAAACGGTGCAGATATTCATTTTAATGAGTTGAAATATAATGTTGTCTTGACTGCTAACATATGAACAAAGTTACAAGCATTTTACTAATGCTAATGTTGACAACTGTCGTTTAGGTAAACAAAGATGATCTTATTGGTTCTTCATCTAAACCTTTACTTCTCACCTGGTTTATGAAACTTCAGCGCTTCTCCCCTGAGTTGCTCCATCAGAGATCTTCCCTCCACAAAGTTTGCATCACCTTCACAAATAAACAAACGGATAACATTAAATAACTAAACTCAAATTCGAAAAGGTTCAACTCATTTTTGTGTGCTTTGCAGCAGCTCACCATTCACTGCCACCTCCTCCTTCTTCACCTTCACATCATTCTCTGCCACCTTTGCTTTCTGTGCCTGCAGAAAGAGTAAAGCGTTGCAGGAAGCACTCAGGGAGTGCGAGCAGTTTCTGTAGACTGTAATGGATTTCTTACCTTGGGTTTCTTCTCCAAGTCCGCCTCTGTCTTGGGTCCCAACAGGTGCAGAACCTTTAAATTCAAGGAGACAGCTTGTGATATCACCTGTTGATACCTGATTCAAACAATCCCCACTTCTGCTTCAGAACCATCCCCTCCTTTTCCATGAATACCTGCACATCCACTTCATTTTTGATCACCTTCCCATCAGCCCACTTCAACGCTGAGCGTGCTTCACCTGCAACAAACGGGATTTATCTTTGTTTCTTTGGCTTTGACGGCTGCACAAATGATAAAAGCAAACTTGAGTTTATACCCATTAGCAGTCCCATGTTGAAGCGGTACCTCTCCTTTATCAGCAGCTCTTTGTGCTTCTTGATGACAGATTCAACCTGTGAAGACGTTCTACTGTCAATCAACACACCAAGCAGTGAGAGATTTACCCTCCTTTGCAAAACATTTTTACATCTCTCAATTTTTAATTTTTGTCACAGAACAACCACCAACTTTAATGTATTTATTGGGTCTGCTTGTGGTAGACCGACACAAGGTAGTAGAGTCTAAACCTAGAGAAAAAACGTCCCCCCCCCCCAGTAAATATCTAAAGGATGATTCACGCATTGGTAATAACTCCCCATGTGTTATTAATGGTTTGTAGAATTCCCTTTTGCTGCTTTAGCTTTCCGTATTTCTTTCCCAGCTTTGCACATCTACAGATTCAAGGTTTTTGCCGATTCATCCTTGTAAATTTAATTCAGATCAGCCAGGTTTGATAGCAAGAGTCTGATCATTAAATTAATAACCACGGACACTCAGATGGACTTTAATTGGGCTGTAAAAATACAGATATGCTTTGTTTTAGTTCTGAACAATAAAACTTTATTAGCAGAAAATAAAAGGTAGGCTTTAAAATCTGATAAGACGACACACATGTGGCCTACCAGGCAGCATGCGCAGCACCATTATTTTATCAATTTAATGACATGGAGGACAGATTGGTTTCATTTTACTTAGTAACAATAACTTTTTTATTTTATTTTAATAATTTAATTTCAAATGAATAATGTAATAGTTATTACTAATGTTTTAGCTTTCTCTTTAGTTTTGTACTAAACCAGAAAGAAAACTGCAAGGGTAGTTTAGAACTGCAATGTAATTATTACTCAGGTTAATTGAAATGAAAAAAAAAAATGTCCAGACAATCTTCACCATCTCTGCTTTTTTGAAAGCAAATTCTCTAAAATCCTTTTATTGACATCCAAGGTGAATATTTAAGGTTTTTGTCTGGGTGTAAAGTGAACATTCTCTGTTTATTAAATTACACACACAGGGACTATATCTACTAGTTAGATTAACTCTGATAATCATTCAATGCAGTAAATTGATTAAGGGGCATTCGTGTAAAACAAAAATCCATCATATTATATAAACATGTTTTGAAAACATTTGCATCCTTTTAAATCAATTTTATTTATATTAATTTTTAGTGTATGTTCTAATGAGTTCCTTTATTCCTTTCTGTTCAGCAGATCAGTTGTTAAAGTGCCACATCAATAAAATTAGTTTACAATCATCAACTACTTGTTGGTTCGTCACAAAGCGGTGGAATACATATAAGCTTGTTGGTTTAATGTGACAATGCCTAAAGTATGTGATTATATTTGAGAGGCATCCTTGTCCACAATCAGTGGGAGATCATGCCCTTACTGCATCTTCAATCTGTTCCGGAGTTATGACCACACCAACACCACACGCTTCATCAAATTCCTTCTGACTGATTGGATCCGCAGGATGACTTTTGACAAAGTCTAACGCAGCTGCAAAAAAACAAACAAACAAACAAAAAAAAACACACACACACATATAAATATATATATATAGAGAGAGAGAGAGATAGAAATGGATAAGAAGAGGAACATCGTTGAGAAATCCATCGGCATTGATCTCAGCTTTCATCGCACACACAAAAGCATGTCAGAAATGTCTAAAATTACCTGCAAGTTGTAGCTCTGAGATGATTTTTCTCTGAGCAATGCAGTCTGAAAGAAATGTGAGGCGTTTGCTGTCTTTGAGGCGAGAAGCCATACTGTAGAGCAAAGTGCCCATGGCCTTGTCCACACCAGATGTCCCATTGACACGTTGAGCCTGTCAAAAAAAGATCATAAAATACTTATTAACATACAGATGGGATTTTACATAAGAAACGTGGGAAAAAAAAATCACATTTCAATTATGCTACTCATGAAAAAAAAAATAATGAAAGTAGTTTCCAAGGTTGTTGTTTACAGTCAGTTTCGAAAGTAACTAACTGTACTGAGTCTGGTGGTCTGAACAGCAATGTGTCAGTGATATTTCCAAGCTTCACTAGTGAGCTCCTACCTGAATTACCGCCTCCTTCAGTGCAGAACTCAGGGCTTCGTTTTTTAATGTTTCCTTCGCTTTTTGCTCGCTCAACCCAATCGAGGTGAAAAGTGTCAAAGTATCGGCCATTAGTCCACTTTAAAAATCAGAAGCACACAGATACAACGCCGCTACATACAGCCCGGAAGAATGAAAGAGCGACTTCCTGTCCAACCCAAATGAAACCTAAACCGTAGCATAGAATTGACCAATAAGAGACGAGTTTTCTTTTAAGTGACAACCTATTAACCAATCAGCTGTTTGTTGATGTCTGCGAGGGCAGGGTTCCTTGAATTAGAGTGATGTTGCATCAGATTGATATCTTGCTTCCTTGTAGAAATTTGTGAAGTAACCATGTTTCTTATATGCTAAAAAAGAAGAAGAAAACATCATATTAAAACATAAAAGGGATACGCTAAAATAGTTTTCAGGTAAAAAGTTTCCACCCTACCCCAGTGTAACGTCTTTGTTGTCCGTCATGTTCAATGATAACTCCGAGAAAGTTTTTTTATGGATCTTTTACGTGGGTCCGCTCAATTTACAAGCCGGCGCTGAGACCGATCAGGGGTTCAGATTATCTTTCTCTAAATCGTTGATTTAACATACAAAGGACCTGTGTGCTACAATAATTTTTCATTAAATTCCTTGACTGCTCTCAAATATACTGAAAATAACCTTTTAGTTTTCTCTTTTATGTCTTTTAACCTTTTTAGTTTTGGCATCCAAACCTTGGACAGTTAAAATCAGGATGATGGAAGATTTATCAGATTTAGTTTGTACTCATGAGGAGTAAAGGCTTACCTGTGGGGTCCTATGCATCAGAAAAGCAGCTGTAATTCAGATATTTGAAAATTATCATTCCAGTTCTATTACCAGGTCATCAGAATACTCAGGGCATTTCAGTTTGATGTACATTTGAAGATATCTAAATGAAAACTGGGGCAAATACTGCATTACCTAATGGCTGAAGCCTTTTTTTCAGCAGGGTATTACTTTCTGCCACAGGAAATGGGTTTAAAGCCTCAACACCATGTTTAAGGACGAAGAAACCTGATTCATGATTAACACTTTCCGAGGCATCCTGAACCTGCTGCAACTATCTAGGTGACAGATACTATACCAATCATGTCTTGACAGATCAGGGTTGTTTTGTCTGCAACAGGAGAACCAAAACTCTGTTAGTCAGATGGTCATAACATGAAGTGTTTTGATCTTATCTCATTTGTGTATGATTTCTTTAGACACATGGGAGGACCAAAACCCTCTCTTTTTCTTCCATTTCTATGGATATGCAACCACTCCAAATGCTCCTTTCTTAATCTGATTAAATTAAATTGATCCTTTCTATCTGATGTTAAAATTCATTTTGCCACTATTGGTCAAAAAGCTCCTCAAAGATATTCAAATAAACTAATTTTCATAAGGAACATTATCACCAATAGCATTTTTAAGAAGTGATTCCTTGACTAAGTGATCTGCAATCTCAGATCCCCCCCAGAGTGAGCTGGAATCACTGAAAAACCTGCAGATTCTATCTGATGAAAGCAGCATAGAATTTCCAAAACAAGGCCAGGCTCATTTTGAAAGCCCATCCATCAAGGCCTGCAGTGGCAGAAGAGTCAGAATAAATATAAGATGTCCTTCTCTGCCCATTCCATCCAACAAATTACAGATAACTAAGTAGAATACACAGTGTAACAGTTAATAACCCAGATACTTCCCTTGATGGTCAAAAATAAAAACACTTCCTGACCTTGCAACGGTGGATCCGTCAGTAAAAAAATCCTTTATTTTTTTTTCCTTCCACTTAAGGTAAAAACACCCCCTTTCCTTGGAGACTCATCCAAGCTTATCCTTCTGCAGCCTGCAAGACGAATGCAGGCAGCAGACAGACCCCTCCCGACTTGTCAGTTCTTCAGCCAGGGATTTCACCAGCTGACGGGTAAGGAGTAGATCCACTTTGGAGCTGTGTGTAAATTCACTGTTCGTTTTCTATTTGCTGATAGTTCTTAGATACGTAATTCATCACAGAGCGTTTAATACGTACACGAACTATTTAATTTTTTAGCTCAAATAAGAATGACCAGACATGCGGTTTTCTCTTCGGGGGACAAAATGTGGAGATCTTTGGAGTGCGCAAAGTCAGAGTTGCGTTTGGATCTCACCCTCGCTTGTGGTCAGACTTTCCGGTGACGCTTTACACTTAATTCATAATGAAATGCATATTTGGGTTAGATCTGCGCTTTTATTTTAAACCTCATTTCATTGATTTACAGCTGGAGGGAAACGTCCCGGGGGCACTGGACTGGAGTCATAGGGGGGCGTGTGTGGACCCTGACTCAGACAGAAGACACTCTTTGGTACTATTTGTATAAAAAACAGAATGTAACTGGTGGAAAAAACAGCTCCAAGAAGAAAGACAGTCCAATGAGTGATGAGGAGGAGCAACCTGTCATCGCTCCACAGGACGTTGACATAGAAGCAGAGATGCTGAGAGATTACTTTCAACTGCACGTGAAGCTGGGGGATCTATACAGGGAGTGGGGTGCAGCAGACTGCCACTTTAAGGAAATATCTGACATATTTACAGGTTAGTGTGTTTGTTTTACACGTTAATTACTTCTTTAAAAACAAAAACATAATGTATTGCTTGGCCTTTTTTCAGGTGTGCGAATACTGCGTCAGGATCCCACAGAATGTCTGTTTTCCTTCATTTGCACCTCCAACAACCACATCTCTCGTATTCAGGGGATGGTTGAGAGACTGTGTCAGGCTCTGGGTACTCCTCTCTGCCAGCTGGATCAAATCTTCTACCATGACTTTCCGACACTGTCTACTCTGGCAGGTCCGTGAAACTATATAATAAAGAAAGCGTGCACATTTTACATTGATGCCATGACTTTGGAGGATGCTCCATTTTTGATTATTGGTTGTTCTTTTATTGTGAATTGTTTTGCCTGATGTTTTTTTTTTCTCCTCCCCACATTGAGCATTAAACACATAATTTTCAGCAAGCATCTAAAGGGTCGATTATAGTGAGAAGGTCCCTTTATTTTATGTATGTGGTTCTTGTATCCAGAGAGCAGTGTAGAGGGACGTCTCCGGGACCTTGGCTTCGGTTACAGGGCTCGGTTCCTTCAGCAGAGTGCTAAGCAGATCCTGGAAGCACACGGACTCCAGTGGCTTGATGGTTTGAGGAATGTTCCGTATCCAGAGGCCCGTGAAGCTCTACGGACCCTCCCTGGCGTTGGCACTAAGGTATGATGGAACAAAAACACGTTGGCACCTTAAATTTTATTGATATTACCTTGGAGAGCAGATATTAAGACACCGGGTGATAAAAGTATCTGTTTTAGGTGGCAGACTGCGTCTGTTTGATGTCTCTGGATAAGTCCGAGGCTGTACCTGTGGACACACACGTTTGGCAGATTGCTAAGCGGGACTATAAATACAGTGCTAATAATGGACAAAAGACCCTTACAGAAAAAGTTCACAGAGATATTGGTTAGTTTTTACACTCACAAAAGATCCCCTCCTCTTAGAAAAAAAAAAAAACATTAAATCAACCCTTTCTCTGCAGGAGACTTTTTCAGAAGGCTGTGGGGACCTTATGCAGGTTGGGCCCATTCGGTAAGTGTCACCTTTCAATAAGCTTTGGTTTCTTTTACAATGGATCTGCTGTTACCACCCTCTCCCTGTTTTAGGTTTTATTCTGCGCTGACCTCAAGAGATTCCAGAACCTCAAAGAAATGGCAAGTTTAAAACAGCCGAAGAAAGAGGAAGAGCAAGAAGGAAAGTGGAAGGAGATAAAAATAAAAAGAGAGTTTGATGGACAGGAAGAGAAAATGAAATCCAAGTCAGAACGTCAGAAGAAGGCAAAGATGTCTGTCAAGACAGAGGAGGTGTGAGGCAAGAAACCTGGATCTGATCAGATCAGATCAAAATGCACTGGAATAACTATTTACAAACTCAAAGGAAATCAATTTACTATCATTATATCTGCAGGTTTTTACTGTGAATTTTCCTGTTTTTTACTTTTTAATATCAGTTTAGAGCTGTCAGAAAAAGTAGTACAGTTATTTTACATGATTAGAAAATGTTTTAATTTTTAAGGATGTTTGTCATATGTATTCAATATTTATATAAAAAAAGGCAAAAACAAACAACAAATGCAAAGAATTTGCTTTTCCAGGCTGAAATGGTGTTCAAACAATATGTTTATGTTTTCTACATTTTATCACTGATTCAATTGTCTAAAACATTCCCAAAATCAGAAAGTGGAATCTCCTTGGAGTTAGAAATGGATCAGTTTGTGGTCTTGAGATGGTCATTAATAAACTAGAAAAGCACTCGCAAAGCTCACTGCCCCCCGACATATTGTGACTTCCACCTTAAGTTAATACCTGTATGCACAAAATCTTTCAGAAAACTATCCGTTATCATTTGTGCCAGTCACAATATGCACCTTCTCTAAAGTTTGAACAAAATCCATCTAAAACTTTTTTTATAGATAGACAAACCATCATTGATGAAAACATAACCTCCATTGTGGACGTCATTTCATCTATCCATCTATCCAAAAGCCTTTTTTTTTTTTTTTTTACAGATTCAGATTCAAACCAACATTGAAAGAATAAATGTCTTAAAATATGTAAGTTCCTTCATAAAATTAGCCTGCAGATGGCAGCAGACGTCGTGCTCTACAATTTTAATGGAGATTATGATTTCTGAGGCATTTGAACAAAATTATGCTTTTTCTTGGTTAGAGTGCCAACAAAAAAAATAAACGATGCGTGTGATGTGAGTGTCTGATTAAGATGACCACAGGAGGCCCGGACAGTGAGTGTTTCCTCAAATCATTCCTGGATCTGAGTTGTATTTTTTCATGTGTTGGCTCATAAAAAGCAAATTGAACTGACTGAGAGCCACAGTGTCGGTATGTTTATCTATAGTGTCTTTCAGACTGTATCAGCTGATCTTTTTATAGCAGGGATTGCAGTTATCTGCTGTCAGTGCCTGGGGCTGCTGTGCCTATCTGTGCCTATCTCTGATGACAGCATGACCATGCCTTCCAGGAGGTTTGATGCACCGCTGTCCCTGCAAAGGAATGACAGAGCAACATTTGGGTTTGCTTTTTATACATAGAGAGGCTGTCAGGCTCTAATTTGTGCAATTTTTTCTGACGAGTCTAAGCAAAGAAAAAAGAAAAAACAGCCTAATATGTATGTGCCTGCTTCATCTGTGGATGCATACGTCTTGCATCCATAGGATTGTTTTATTTGTGGAGCAGAGTGCAGTCATGTGAGTTAATGAAAATGTGAGTCACTCCACTTCAGCTGCACAGAAACTGTGGCTCAGCTTCGGGCCAGAGTCACTGTGGAGAGAAAAAAATAAAAGAAAGAGAAGAGGGATAGGTCAGGATGTGCAGAAGGTAGGGGCAATGATGTTGGTGAAGGCAAAAAGAAGAGCAGTACAACAGTGAGCTGTGCGTTATATAAGACATGCCTCGGCTTGTGTTGCACCCTGAGGGGTGGCTCAGTTAAAAGGACATCTTATTGTTCCTACTTTCTCAAACAAGTCTGTCCTAGATTGTGTGGTAATAATATTAAGGTATTACCACACCTTAAGATATGAAAATACTCTGTACTTTATACAAAGACTTGGAGAAGCTACTATTATGAGATTCCATTAAACCAAAAGCTCTCCATGTAATTCCAGAAGTAGATAACAGCTTGGATAGGAATGGTTTGTGATAAGAGACCCAAAGGTGAATGGGAACTGTTGCTTAGAACGTGTTTACAGTCAGGTTCTCTTTAAAGTGGGTCAAATGCAAAACTTCCACTTTAAAAAGTTTTCATTTTTAAGTTTGAATAATACCTGAGGATAAGGCTGCTTTTAAAAAAGTCTTTTTATTATTAAAAATGAGGGAGAAAAAACGAAACATTTAAAATTATGCAGTGGGTAGCGCTGCTGCCATGCAGCAAGAAGGTTCCGGGTTTGATTCAGTGTTCTTCCTGGTTGTTTGTTGTCACTAAGACAAAAAACACAAACCCTCCCTGTGATGTAACACTGTGCACTGAGTTAATAAATGTACTAGAAATAAGTATAGTACTAGAAAACCTTTTACAATCGTTGCATCCTGTTTTTCCTTAGTTAGCACAAATTAATCAGTTTTTGTCAGTAAACCTCAAGATTTGAAAATACTCTGTTCATTAAAGAAATGAATGTCCTAATCAAGCGTAAATGTAAACTTAAGTTCATTTCTATAAAGTCTGAAACTTATAAAGCTGCTTATCAGCATGATCTGGAAACATATTTTTCTATCAATGATTTGTAGAAAATAAAACTAACAGTATTTACATTCAACCAATAAAATAAACGGTCTTTGTTCTCCTTCTTCTGTTTATACAGATGGATTTTATTATTCCACAGCAGTGATGGACAGTTTGATATAGTAGTAAAACAGGCAAAACTTAAGAGCCATGTCAGTTCACCTTAGATGTGGTGAAATTTAACACTTCCAAAGGCAGCTGTGATGGAGCCGTATGGACGGGGGAGGTAGTCCCCACACGGAGATCTCATTGGGGCCCAAAGATGGAGGGCTTTGTTCCACAGGATGAACGGAAACCACAAAGTGAAAGACTGAGAGTGCAGAGCTGGCAAGGGTCCTTTCTGATCTTAAGCTGTTCTGACTGTGAAGTGTGTGAAGGTTCGCTAGCAAACCTTTTCCTAATAAAAGAGGCTTATTTTGCCAAGAAAGATAATAGTATACACCACCTGGAAGGGCCCTTACCTTTCAGCCAAGGATTAAGACTCAATAGCTCATCTTTTTTTGAGAAAGCTTGTTGTGTTTGCACCAGTTAAATTTCAGAGCAGCTTTAAGCATCAGTTCAAATTGGCTCTGAGCCCCAGAAATAAAGGGGCCCCAGACCTATCAATGAAAAAAGGAAGGGTAAATAGTAGCTCATTTAGGGTTTGAAATATGATAAATAATACTAATGGGACCAAAATCAGAAACATAGATTGTCAAAACATTTAGCTGTCAGTAATTTTGAACAGAAGGATGGTTGACTGGTACTATTAATCAAACAGAATACTACAATGATAGATGAGACTTTAAAGGAGATGGAATAGAAGACGAGTTACTACATAAAACAGCTTAAAATGTTTTCAAAATAATTGAATGAGCATACATCAAATCAATACAACATTTGTACGTGTGGAAATGGGACAGAGACACAGCTACTTCATTTTGTAGCCATAAGAGCAGACTGAATGATAACACATGCATTAGGAAGCCCATGGTTGATGCTGAACAACAGAAGATAAATAGCTGAGGATACATGATTGCATCAGTTTAAGTGTTGGTTTGGAAAGATAAGAGGGGTTTTGTCTGTAACCAAAGACCTTATTTATTTACAATATATTCATAGTTTCACACAATGTGTGAGGAATTTACAAAGATGAGTTGTAAAGTTGCAACATTTCAGCTATGACTTCCCCAGAAAACCCACAAAAAAAAGAATTTAAAACATTTATTTATGCACATTGCTCAAAAAACACAATCATCATTCTCTATTGTCTGGCAATAGATCAGAGTAAACTATTCCTGTGTTTGGGCAGATGACAAAAAATATATTTCTAGAATTTATATGAGTGAAAGCACTAACCAATATAAGATTTTTTATTTTACTTATTTTTTCTTGACTTTCTTTAAACTCTAATCAATTTCCTTCTTGTAAGAAATCTGCTGCCAATTTCACGTTTCTAATCTTGTTGCAGCTGTCAACACTCGTCTCATGTTACCATTTTTTTATAAGAAAAATCGAAACAAAAATACTTTTCACATTACGGTCATTTCTTGCATAAAATCCAGCCCCAATATGTTGTTGTTGAAAAGGCTATGATATTAGTCATAATCTATGAGTAATAATGTGATTACTATTCAGACATGTTCCTGCTCCACCTGTCCAAAGCCTTCAGTGACCCCTGCTTGCTCAGTAGTAATTTAATGGCCTTAAGACAATCCTCTGAGCCACACAGGTTATTTTAGGACTTAGCTCTATGGTCCAGACTGTTCGATGAAAGTCAGAAATACACCGAGAGCTATAGTAGCTGGATCTACAGCTGCGGCCATTATCCTGATGGTTTCTGTGTTTAGGCTTAATAAGAGGGGAACTGGAGCAGTAAGCATGTTCAGACAGGAAGATGTAGAAGTTATTGTAAAAACAGAGAAACGCTCAGGCGAAGCATGACAGAGCGGCGCTCAGCCAAGGTGCAGCATGAGGAAACTCTATCAGCTTGGTTCAAGGTGGCCTGTTCCCTCTCTTCACACACAGGGTGGTGTTTAGGTCAGCAGAGAGAGTATTGTTTCATTCACAGCCTTGTAGTCATCTTACCGACCTTGTAGCTGCTGCTGCATTAACAGCACCTCTGAAGCTACATGCCAGACTTTTCAGGAAAATCAGTTCAGTTGGATTTGGATGTAGTTTTACAGTTATAAAATGACATGTTAGAATAAATAAATAAAAACTTTGACTCTGTAATGCCTCTGGTGACATTACAAAAGGTAACTGATCAAAGTTATTTTAAACATGTCAGTTTGTAATTTGTTTTACTTGCATGTTTTAATTTCATTTTATCCTTCAAATGTATCTACCTTGGTTCTGAATTGATGTAACAAAATGTTTGAGCTGTAGGAAAACTGCATTTAGTTCAACAAAACTGGTTGACATAAAATCACAAAGGCAGCTTGAGAAGAGGCCAGTGAAAGACTGGACAGGCAAAATCTCATTTCAAAAGATTTCTAGTCATCTTTTTGAGCCTCTTGAGATATTTACCTTTTGATTATGTATTTTGCATAATTCTGTTGTTATTAACAGTTATTAGGTGTTAATTTATTCTGTGTGCTATAGCCTCTCTCGTTGCATGTACTTGATCCACCGTTAACTTCCTCCATATTTATAAAGCTGCTTCTTTTTAGACGTTTGTTGGGGTTCTTCTATTTCCTACTGACAGCTTGGATGTTTTCATTATTGGTTCTTCCTTTTTATCACCAAAAGTTCCCAAACTCTCTCTTTTTTAACAATTGATCCATACAAATTGTACATGTATTTATTTTTCAAGTCCTACAGAGACGTTATTATCAGTTTGTTGTAACACAAAGTCTTTAGACAAGTATTAAAATCATAAACTATCCATACTTGCTTATCTTTATTAAGTTTGTGGGGGTCGCTATTGCCTTCCTCCATAAATTGCTGATTGTTTTTTTGTTTTATTTTTAAATTAGTTACACAAAATGTGCTTTTATTTTCAGAGAAGATTTCAGGTTGGTCTGTTGAAGGAGGCACCAACAGAGAAGTATGATGGCATTGTGTCTCTTCACGCTCTACACCGCAGACTTTTCAGAACTGCCACCTACAGAGGTCCTCTGATTACTCTGCCTCAGTCTCTTTAGAGGAAGGTAACACCTCATATCTACTATACCCCCAACCACATACATGAAGATGTTGCTGGTGAACTTTTCAGTGGCAGACTGCTGCATCCTAAGTGCACTGAGTGTTTTAGGAGATCCTACCTTCCAGTTGCTGTTAGACTTTGCTAGTGTGACCATGGGTGGTTCTAGAAAGGGGCCAACAGGAGCCAAGCCATCCCGTACAGCTGATTAAGATCCTTGTTATGGCCCCTCAAGTAAAGACATAATACTAAAAAAACTTATGATAAAAGAATGATGGTATATGATACTGTAAATGATATGTCCGTTGGACAATTTTTTTTTTTATTTCTTTACACTTTTATTTTAATGATGATGGATGAATTAAGTTGATGCAATTTCAACTTTCATCATAGTAAAATAATATCACGGTTTTCATCTGCTATATCTGTAGTTTTTCGAGCAGCAGATGGCTTTTTGGTTTAGTTCATATTTCAAACAATTCACTTTTGCAATGTTTTTTGTTTTATTCCTTCGCCTTCATGAAAAAACATTGGCCACCACAGCCCACCCTGGTAAATTTGGCTTGAACCGCCACTGTGTGGGACCATCGCTTCTCCCAACTAACTTAATGTTATTCATACAGTTTCACTCATCTTGAATAACATTTCGGCCTGTTATTTCTGTTGTCTGAACAACTTTAAGTTTTCACATATTTTTAATAATCTGTTGGGGTTTTTTAATGACCATACATAAAAAATATCTCACTCAGTAGTACATTCCTTGGATCAATTTCTAAAATGCACAGTAAGCTATTTAAAATTTTGTTTATTTGTTTTTCATATTGAATATTTTTCTTCATTTATTTCCAAGGGTAAATCTAAATGCTGTCATACCTGCTTTTCCCCACTGTGTGACAATAAACCTATAACTATTCTATGCTATAAATATAAATAGTCTATGCTTGGAAGTATATTTCCCTGCTTTTACAGCCTTATGACCACTTTTAAACATATAACAACAGTTTAATTCAGGTACTTTGAAAAAAACGCGATGAACCTGGACAGTGGTAAACCAGTGACCATGGCAGTGTCTAGTATGAACAGGTAGATGAACGATACTCCTTAAGTCTCCGTCAGCTGTTGCGTAAGAGCAGTATCAGGCTGTCGGTTGGTGGGTAAAGTAGTCGTGCTTATCCTCTCGTGAGAAAAAAAAAGTGAGAGGGAGGGAGCGATGTGGAGAGAGATGAAGAGGACGGAGGGGGCAAATATCTCGTCAGTAGCTCATGGATTGGGATGAGACAGCGGTAGTAGAAGAAAGCTGGAAGCAGAGCGGAGAACCTGGTGGTTAAAAGCTGCATATCTAAGCGAGGAGGACCACATTCTCTGCCTTTATCAATTCACGTGTTAATCCTTCAGCCTGCCGCAGCGGGCGCCATCGGAGAGGTTCAGCGTTTGGCTGCAGGTACGTCTTCTAGCCACCGATAGTTGCGTAGCAGCCGCTATGCGGGGATTCACTGCGCATTGATACTGGAGTGACGGTGCCTTTTACCTGAGCTGCACCGACTCACCGTTCAGGTTCAGGTTCACACGCTGATAACCAGGGTTTCACTCAGCCTGGCTTGATAATGAATTCATTTAGTTTTCGTGTTCATCTAATTTCCTAATGAGCGATCGGGAAAGGCTGTTTCAGGCTGCTTTTCCACCGGTTGTTGTGCCGCAAAAAGCGCCCCGCTGATGTTTGAACCGTAACGTCACCTGAGTACTGTAGTATTATTCCAAAGTTTGAGAAAAGCTTCAAAAGTCTTCCGCAATAAAGTTTTGTCTGGCTCAATATAAGGATATCAATCGTGAGTGTTTATTATTATTTACACTTTTAATGAATTGATACGCTTGAATGTATAATTATGGAGGATCGGAAGTGCCGTAATGCAATAAATTAACAAATCCCTAACTAACTCAAATCATCCATTAATGATCTGGTTTTTAATACAAGAAGTGACAAACGCAGACCAAGAGGTTTCCTTATCTGTCAGCCTTTCCAATCAGAGACAAGGGGCGGGGCTACCATTACCATGGTTACATTTATTGGTCTGAAGTTCTGGTAAGATGTTAGGGTCTTTTAAAACCATTTATGTGCGCAGTTTAACCCAAAAGGTCAGCATTTGGTCTGTTTCTTCTTCTTTTTTATGTAACCTTTGTAAGCAACGTAAAATGTTTTCACATCCTTAGTTTTTTTTTTTTTTTTTTCTGTTAATACAGTTCTGGCCATGTGATTGAGCAAGAATTTCTTTACTTTTATTTTACCTTATGACCATCCCCCTTGACTGCTTTCCTTGTTAGGAGGGTTTAAAATTTAAAAGAATTCATTTGGATCTTTTAATTAGGATAAATATAACATGAAGCAAAGGGTCTTGTATTGAGTGGTTTTATTGTCTACTTAAAAACGTGGGGGATCACAGATTACCTTACCTCTAAAGACAACCAGCCTACTGTAAAAGATTGCAGAGGTTGGGTAAAATTTTTCATCCGTTTTGGAAGAGTTTCAATATGGAAATCAAGCAAAGAAACACTGAAAGGATGAACAGGACAAAGGATGACTTGTGACAAAACCTCAATACTGAGTCTGCAACAAAAGGCTAATTTCACTGTCTTTAATGTTTGAAAGACATTATTTTCTGGCAGGAAGATCACAAAATAGTTTTTGTGGCTGCAAATCTAATATATTCTCTGAAATACAAATCCTAAATAGGAAATAAAAAGGAGACGGAAGGATGCAGATTCACAAAATGACAGCAGTTTTAACAAAAATTAAAGACACTGCGCTAAGGTCAGACTTTTAACATGAGAAAAAGGTTATAGATATTTAGCAATTATTAATCAATAACACAAAAACTGCTACATTTTGAATTCATCTATTTTATGCCTGAAATATGTTTGTAATTCTTTGTCAGCTAACACTTCATTTACAGACAAGTTGTTTAAAAGTCCAACATGAGTTTATTACATCCAGCTGCAACAGTGTTAGATTTTGGATTTTAAGCAGAGCTGTGGTTAACTCTCTGTAGTCTGCAAAGTTTATGACTTGTGATGCCTGTAATTTGCTTTACTGAAAGTGTTTTTGTGGCTTAGCGGGATGTAAGAGTTGTCTCAATAATACAGCAGCTATCTTTCAGGGTTTAGGTTGTTGGTGATGCAAAAGAGCTAATTAAAATATCACCAAGTTTCTACTGAACCGTCTTTTAATGGTTCACAAATCATATAATTTGACTGTAAGTTTGTCCTGATTTTATTATGCCTTCAGCTGATTCTAATACAAATTAATAACTTTTTTTGGAGGAACATTTAAGACATTAACAAGAAATAAAAAAAAAGAAAAGAAATTTACAGCAGATCTGTGATAGACCTGTGAATGGGGATATTTTGTGAATCAAAGGATTTAAATTTTATCCCTGTTTCTGCATGAAAGCATGTATCTCTATAACCTTCTACTGCTCTCTCTTAAAGTTGTTTAATTATTTGGTTGAAAAATTTAAAATGGGAAAAGATGCTAGTTTTCACCGATAAGAGCAGTTTACTGGAAAATCAGCTGATTCTTGCTTTCTGATCAATCTTAGCTGCTCTAAAGCCTTTGGTCGATCTATTAGAGGTGCTTTGGTGTTCATCACCTTTAACTGGGACGTCCTTCTCAGCACTGATCAAAAACATCTGTTACTGTTTCTGATGCCTCTTTTTGCATGTCGTTTTTTGACTCCCCCCACAGACCCACACACATAGCACAGAGAGGGGTCTTTCCATGGATCGGCTCGGTCTGACGCATCTATAAGTGTCATATGATCTCACCTGGAAAACTTTCTGGAAAACCAATTTTTTTAGATTAAGAGCTCAAGTGCTTTGAGATCCTTCAGTGAAAATTGCACAGCAGAGGGAAGGGTCTGTTTTTTATGTGATTTTTAATTTTTTTTACTAGTAGTTAGATGATACAGTGGAAGCTATGTTTTTTCAAGGTGTGGAAATTTGTAACAGTTAAATGCAACGACCTCCCCAGTGACTCACATTCCAACACAACCACACATACTCCTCCATTCCCTTTTCTTCCTGTTTCTCACATGCCCAAATATTCACATACATTCACTTCCTAACAGACCCGCCTCTCCACATCCAGGACGCAGTACAAACAAGCTACACATCTGCAGAGCTGGCTGATGGGTTAGCAGTAATGCAGTACAGCCCGAACCACAGTTACACTCGGCATACATATATATTTCTCTCTTTGTATTTCCAAAAATAATTATTTACATTGTTACAGTCCCCTCGACTTCTGTCCTTCCCCTGTTTCTGCAAAAAGCAAAAACATTTCTATCGCCTGATTTCTTTTTTATATTTATTCCCATTGCACATTTTTTCCTTCCATTACTCACAAATGCTCCTGTGAAGTTTGTCAGAGCTGCTTTTATACTGACTAGAAATCAGTTCATGCATCTAGACAAATGTTCTTTATCTCTATATTTTGATAACATGTTGACAAGTTGAGAAAGTTGAATAATGTTTATTATTATTCATGGTAACTGCCTGATCTTCACTTATCGTATTTAATGCAGTTTTTATTCGAAGTATACCTGTTCATAGGGTTAGGGTGATATTCATAATGTAAGAGTGGTATGGATTAAGCAGTTATTTGTTATTTTACACTTGGGTCAGTATGAGCTTTCCTCTTGTGTTTTAACTCTATGTACAAACACCAGATTTTGTTTAAGAGTGAAAATTAATTGATTAATAGATTAATTGAATGAAGGGCAGAATGTGAAGCAAAAATATGGAACATGATCTATTGAGCTTTTTAGTAAAATGGAAAAAAGTCATCTTTAAAACTTTAATGGTAAGAATAACAGTTTATTTAAAATCACTTCTGTTGGCAGTTTAATTCAAGAGGGTTATTATTATAACTGAACTATCACTTTTAATGATATTTATTGCTCTTGTTTTTGTTATTTTAATTTTGACACAAACTTGAAATTAGAACAGCCAGGCTACAGCTTGATGAAAACAGTTTTAAAACAATACTACCTTAGTAAGAGTGACAGGTGGAGTTTCTTTTAGTTGCAAACACCACAAAATGTTTTTGTTTTTCACATTGTTTTTTTTCCCCCACAATATTTCTGAAGTGATTTATTTTTCCTTCTTTGAACTAAATCAGAAGTGCTTGTTCTTTCAGCCAGCTTACCTGCTGTGTGCAGCAACATTACTGTATATACCATCGAAGAAGACTCCAGCCACTGTGGTGCTTTCCTTATATTCTTATTAAAATCAATTCAAAATAAAAGAAAAAAATGGTGTGGCAGAAAAGTTAAGCAGTTTTGAAAACTTGGCTTACAAAAAAATTGGTGAGAAGATAAAATTTAGACTACTGCTACTACTATTCAGTAAGAAAGTTCATTTGGCCAAATTCTTATATCAATATTGACAAACTTAACACACTAGTGCTCTCTACATGTTTTTGACACGGTTAAGATGAAAATAAATGACATTTTAACCATCTTGAGACATGTTTTCTGTCCAAGAATTTGACCTTAGCATGCCTGTTATTGATGCAGCTGTAGTTCCAATATAAATAATTTAAGGAACAGAACCAAAACAGTACTTTTCTTTGACGAATGAAAACAAGCCTGGACCTTTCATAGAAGTAGACAGAGGTCAGAGCATCAGCTGCTGTGCAAGGCAATTACCAAATTGGCATCTTAAATTGCCAAATTGCGATTTTAATCAGGAATTATCTGATCAATTACTACGTAAACAGGATTCCAGCAATGACTGGATCTTCTGTTTGTCAGTACTCTATGTACTCTGTATCTAGAAAACTTAGTGGTGCCTACAAGCACTCCAGAAATCTAAACCAAACTGTTGACGACAGACTTTTGGATCAGCCTTAGTAAAGCACAGTGATCCAAGTCTGTGCGCAGAGAGAATAATCAACTCAGTGGAAATATTCCCCTGCCAGACTGTCTGGATTCTGGAAAAGAGAGTATGAATGTTTTCAAGAAAAGGCAGTTCCTGCAGAAACTTCACTGTGTGCCCCACCCACATCCAACCCACCCCTTCCCACACACACATACACACACCTCCTAGGTTTCTTCAGGAAACTTTGTGCGTTTACTCCTCATATTAATGCATGAGATTGCAGACATGACATCACTCCTGCAGCGATTAACTGATTAGTAGCAGCTGCTGCTACACTTACTCATGTTGTATAACAAGCAGGTTTATACTGTGAGCAAGAAGTTTATAGTAATCTCCAGATTGCTGCCTGCTACTGTACAGCTGGATATTAGCGACGGGCATTTCCTGCAAACAAAGCACACATTGTGCCAGAGAGAGTGACGACATGCAGACAACATGCCAACCACATTGCATTTCAAATGCAGAGTGAAGTGTTCAGGCCCTCTCTCCTTAGGGCTTTAGAAGATAAAAATACTCAGGCCGTGCACCCATCTGCTGTCCCCCCTGCAAACAGTCTCAGAGGAACGTAACTTCTATTTGTGTGTGTGCGTATTTTAGTCACCGTTAGAGGCTGGCTGCAGCATGCACAGATGTGTCAAAGTTGCGAGAATAAATGATGTTTGCTCAACGGTTTGCTGAAGCAGACAGGAAAGGCTAATGTTTGTGCAAAAAGATTGTTAACCATTTTCTTTCTAATTTCAAACAAATTGGATGAGCTGCTCCTCAAACTAAATTCGATCTATTTATAACTGCCCAGTGGACCAAAACATTCTGGTTGCTTCTGCTGTGTTTTGGGTTCTAGATGATGTGCGCAAGAACGGGAATCGTTGTGACAGCTTTGTTCAAAAATGGCAACCAAGATTTTCTCCCTTTTTACTGAATCTTCATTGGGAAAACTCATCAATTATTTTTTTTTACACGTGCATATTCCCGTATTTCTGCACATATTTTTGCACTGAAATCCTTCAGATCTTACTAGACAAATTCTACCAAACTCCATTACCAAAAAAGCATGTTGTTTATGTTTTAATCCCAGAGGCTGCTTTTTATGAAGCAGTTTCTCTTTTCTTTTTACATCACTTCCTTGACTTGAATGATCAAACCTGTTCAACCTGTAGCGATAGTTTAGCAATAGTTTCCATGCCACTACCTCACTTTTATTCAAATCTCACCTTCTTTTTTTTCTGTCTGTTTTTATTAAAGGGCTTATCCCATTCTCCTATCTTGTGTAATATTTTTTTGGCTCTCCAAGCTTTTCTTAGTCCTAATTGTATCACCGATTGCCTTGTCATGACCTCTGCTGTCAGCTTCATCACATCAAGCCTCTTTCACCTTCTTTGCCTCTCCATATTCATTTTCTCTCCTCATTCCTTGTCTTTTCTAAAAATTGCCAACATGTCTCTGATTTCTCACATTGCCTCCCTACTTTTTTAATTTTATGTCTAATCATTTGAATTTTATTTACCCTACTTGGCTGCGTAGCTGTAAAAAGGGGTAGTAGAAAAAAAGAGAAAAGGGGTGACATGATTTTTTAATTGTGGAGAAATAGAAAAGGTGATTAATGAAACTGGAAAAATAAGCATTCGGGGTACTGTGAGTGGGTGGAGAGTGAGATATTCTAACGCTATCCCTGTGCAGACTGATTTTTCTTCCATGTTATTGTTGTCTAAAAGCATGCATGGTACTATGAATATTCTCTAAACATCAGATTTAAATTTTCCAAGCAGTCATTAAGAATTTCAAAACGGATTATTTTTGTAGACACATAGAGGCTTGCTTACTAAGACATTCCCAAACATATTTTCCATTTATTGACACGTTGCCTTACACCTTAAGCTTGTTTAAGAGCCCTGGGTTTCGTGTGTAAATCCTGGTGTGTAACTGCAGTAACGTTTCTGAGGTCTGATCATCGTGGATTTGAATGGAAGCAGGCTGAGTCATTCGCAGCAGAATAAAATCTCCCACAGGCACTGATTTCTATTTTCTGAGTTCCCCATCTTCTGGTTCAGCTGAAGTTGTAGTTTGTGCGAAAACTGTTCCCAGATGTTATCTCCCACTCTGAGTCTTCTGTAGAAACTGATGTTAAAGAAGGAGATTTATGCAAGGAAGAAGACAAAAAGATTGGTGTTGAGGGATTTTACTAGCAGCTGTTTGGTTAGAACACTTACACAATCCTCAGGTGTCTGAGGGAGGCAGTTTCATGTCACCTGGCTCTATGAAATATACCACAGTCGGTCTGATGTTTCTGCTGTTATGACTCAGATAGCTTCCAGAGGAGCCCTCCTACTTACAAGAAACTACGCCAAAGACATGTGGTGAACAAAATCGCAATATTTTCCTGTGGACATTTCCAGGCACTGATAGGATAAAAAAAGTTTCTTTAACCATCTGTCATAAAATACAACCATCTGTGACTCCCATCATTTTGATGAGCCCTGTCATTTTGTGAGTGTAATCGCATAAATGACCTTGATGATTTTTAGAAGAACATTTTAAAAAGAAATGTATTGATAGTAATGTTGAATTCTTTGACACAGTAAAATAAACAGACAAACTTCAAATATTTACACTTTAAAAGTAGTAGTTTTGGGATTTAAAGAAGATCATAGTTTTTAATTAAACTATACACTAAACATATTTGTTAAAGTCCTTGGTGATAAGAAATCATTACTTAGAAATTGACAAATAAACTACATTGGTTTTTAATGTTTCTTGTAATATAATAACACTTTCAATTATATTTTTGAGTTTGTTGAAGCTTTTGTACACTAAAGAGGCAAAAAAGTTTGGAAATCTTTGCCCAAGAGAATGTAGATTGTTCTTAATTTTACTCCCTTAAGTCTATCAACATATCTAAGTCCAGCATGTGCCATGACAGAAACTAAAAGCTCAAACAATGTGAATAAAGAAGCAACTCAGCATCTCTCCAGCTGTCCTTTTATCTACTGAGAATGATTCCCTCTTTGCAAAAGAAAAACGTATGTTTCTTTACATCTCTAAGGATGAGATTATACTTTTGAGGAAAATACACAGGATACGTATTTATTAACTTGATTCAGGAATAATTTCTTGCTCAGTAATGGTGTTTTTTCTTTCCGTTTTCCAACAGTGGAAGAATGCTGTGACAAATAGGCCAGGAATCCCAGAAGGACCATTTTACTTCCTTTCTGAATATGGCTCCCAAGCCATTCCTGTTCCAGGCCTTGGTCTTCCTTTTCTTCAATTTTTCTGGTGCACAGACCATTATTGGTTCCTCCCCCTCCTTCACAACTCTTAACCTGCCAAGCAACTCCCCTTCACCTACCAAGCAGACAGTTCGATTCTGGCCGTCTTTGCCTCCAAGAGGGCGCAGTGATGTTCCCATTAGAGTTACAATTAGGGAGAGGTTTACAGCTTTGAATGCAGTGGAACAGGGTCAAAGGATGATCCATCCAACCACACAGTTCAACCCATCTTTTATATTTACACTCCCTCTACAGAATCTCAACAGGGGGCAGATTTCAACCCACCCAACTGCTCCAAGGCCCAGGACTGACATGGCTAGTTTGGCCCTCAGAAGAGCTTTAAAAAGGGAAGAAATAGTTACAAAAGCCCCAACTCCACCTTTATCCACTTCGGCGTCCCTTGGAGGGCGTTCAGAAAAGACATCAAACACAGACACAGAGGATGGTGATTCACAAGGACAGGGATCAGGCAGAGCTCCAACAGAGACATCAGAGAATGTGAAATCAACTGTTCTTCAGCCAACAGTTGCTGAGGAAATGGCTCAGTATCGAGCACAGGCGCAGACCATGGTCTCCAAAGTAACGGATAAAGAAGCTCCGTCTCCCGAGGATCAAAATGACAAGACTCCTCTGTTTGGGTTGACAACAACCAGTGTAATCACTGCAACACCACAACCAATGTCTAAGACAGTGGAATTAACTGGTAAGATGTTCAATGGTAAGGACAATCTTTATGACTACCTGCCTATTGATGTTCCCCACTCACTACCAAAGCAGCTTGTGAACTCCAGTAGACTTTTAAAGATGGGTTGTGTAATTTGGTGCATAGACATTAGCAAAAGATATTTTAATTCCTTAAACTTGTAACGTCATGGCTCCTACTGAACTTCTATTCCCAGTGTGGCATCCAGATGCTGAAAGAAATTTGTATTATTTTTATAATGTTAAACATTTTATTCAAACAATCCCTAAACCATTGTTTCCCTTGTTGCAGCCAAAGAAGGTCTTAACCATCAGGGAAGACCTTTCTAATCCTGACTGGTTTAAGGGTATATGGTAGAAAATTAAACAAAATGTGATGCAGTGTATTCACTTTTCTGGTTCATCTAGGATTTGCATCTCCTTAACTTGTGTGTTGGATCAGATTTCGCAAGCCAGCCACAAGTGAGTGAGCAATGGCCACTTATGACAGTAGCCCCTGAAAACTAGAAAAACATAGCAACAGGTCTTGATGTTGTTGTTTAATGGCATTTTGGAATTGGAATCTAACAGAAAATGTCTTCAAAATATGTTTCTTTTCCATTTCTAGATAAACTTGCAGCAGATCCTTCCTCTGCTGACAGATTTCAGCCAAAGCAGGGCTTTGCTGCCATGACATCTCCCAAACCCACATCTAGCTCTGCTGATAAATCACCACAGATTGCAGAACAACCTGTCACCATCAGAAGCCAAGTGGCTCCAAATCCAAACATTTCAATGGAAAAAGAAACCAACACATCTACAACTGCTCCTCCAGCTACTACTCTAGAGACTGGATGGATAGCCCCAACTCAAAGCATCGATACAGAAGAAACGAGGAGAAATATATCGAGTACTACTGGTCAGTCACCAAGGAGAGGTAAGAAACAAGAAGCCTTTGTGTTCTGCCATGAACACTTTCATAGTTTCCTCTGATCATTTAGAACATAATTATTTATACAGCTGGGAGTTTTTTCTTTCTCTTTTTTTCTTGGAAGGGGCTTTAAAGGAGCAACAAAAAAGAGAAGCTTTTCCATAGAAATAGAGGCTTAAGTTGAGAGAAGTCAAAACAGATGAAAGTATGAGTAGGGGGTGAGAAGAAGTGGGTGTGAGGGGTGGCAGGAAAGCAAAGGGTAAAAGGCAACAAGGAAGCAATTAGGGTCTGGCAAGAAGTAATGCAGAGAAGAGAGTAGATAGGGACGATGAAACTGTAGATGAAGAAAGATGGATTCTGAGGACAGAGAATGGGGATGAAATCCAGACACAAACAGAAAAGATGAAGGGAGCCAATACGGGGAAATATAAACAGAGAAAGGAAAGCATTACATATGGAGTGCAAAAGTGAGTCATAGTACATTTAATGGAAAGCATTACTGTTAACATAACCATGCTTTTGTTAGCCTAGCATTTTTACAGCTGTCTTTAAGCTTGAAGTTCAGCACAGTCAGTGTCCCCCTTCCAAAGCCATATTAGGAAGTAAGAGCAGCAGTTCATAGCATCAAAGGCACAACACACAGGTCAGACTGAGGCATAAAACAGACATTTAATGTGTGACATACTAACTTTTATTTCAATAAAGAGGAACACCCATTGATCCTGTTCCTACAGACTTTTAAATGATAGTAATGTTATATGAAACATTTATTTACTTTTATGCAGATTGTGACACACAGACTTAAGAGAAAATAACAGGCAAAATCTTATTTTTTCCTCTCTGCTCTAACAGATTTAAGAAGCACTTTTGAACTAGCTTATTTGTTGGACTATCTGATTAAGCTTCCTTTTACCTTTTAAACAACCAATTTTGGCAACTATTATTTTTTTAAGTGGTGGTAGTTCAATGGTACTTTAGAAGTGATGGGTGGTCCTGAGTTAGTTTCCCTAATATGAGTATCTGTGTGTTTTCTGACATAATTACTAAGATTTGTCATTTTTGTAAGCAAGGGAAAAGTTAAGTAGCCCTCATGCAGTCAGCTGACTGACAATGTGCAGCAACAAGTGGGAGAGGGGCGCTGCTACGTTACTTTATGCTGCATACACTCTCTGGTATTTAACGTAAAGGACTTTGAAGGAGATTAATTATTTTCGCTGAAATGTTTGGTCCTTCATACCAGTAACTATATGATGGATGAAAAGATCGAATCTCTCGAAGATATTTCACAATGAACACAATACCTGTTGCTATTTTCTTTGATGCAAACAATTCATGTTCAGTTTCATTCTTAACAAGGCTGGAAAGTAGAAAAACTCATATTTGTATTTCTTTGTTTAAAGAACTACTACTAAAAAAAACAGTTTAACATTTAATTTCAGAGATTCGGACGTTTTATGTACTGTTGTTTGTTTCTCATTCATTAGCAGATCAACAGCATATATGAAGGTGTTTTTAATGCACCCTTAATCTACATACAGTGGGGAAAATAAGTATTTAGTCAGTCACCAATTGTGCAAGTTCTCCCACTTAAAATGATGAGAGAGGCCTGCAATTTTCATCATAGATATACCTCAGCTACGAGAGACAAAAGGAGAAAAAAAATCCCGAAAA
>JAUZNJ010072341.1:0-25463 GCA_034780135.1 Jordanella pulchra | reverse complement strand
CGAACATTGAAATTGGTTTTAGAGGGTTAAAATTAAACCTTCTTGTTAAATAAAAGCCACAAGTGAAGTACTCTGTTAACTCATGATTAAAAAAAGTAATGAGCCCATTATGTAACAATTCTTTTAACAAAGTACCAGTGGAATTATATGTATACATGTATATCTTAATCTGTACCGTTAAACTTTGAATATGTGTGCCTGGGGAAATCCAAACTTTGCAGCCAACTCTTATTCTTAAAAATCCCAGAAGCAGAATGAGAAATTAAGTTCAAATGTTAACTTGAATTCAGGAGCAGGCCCATTCCTCAACGATCTTTTTCTATCCAGTTCTCCCATCCTTCAGTCCATTATGTTCTTTCAACCCCAATCTCCCTTACCCTCAACCCCATCACCCTCATCCTTCTTCCTCCCTGTCATCCAAACACACTCATTCCTTTTCCTCATTCTTTGTAATCTTCTTTTAGTTTCAGGTTCCACCTACATGGTCCTAAGCAGAAGCAGGAAAAAGCCATTTACTGCAGACTGCAACTCAATGCTGAGACCCCTGCTCCAAAGCCTTTCAGCAAGTCTCCCTAAATTATCAATCATCATCCAGATTCATCCATCCTCTCACCTCCTTCCTTTGGTAAACCTTTAATCTTTGTTGTGTGGTCTTTGCTGGTTAACTAATAGCTGAAATTCAAAGTCAAGTGTTGCTATTAAAAATCATGCTTATGATCACTGCATGTGAGTCTCTGACCCCACATATACACAGATACCCATCTCTGTCATTTAATGATTAAATGGTTTTCAGCTCAATATCATTTATTGCATATTCAAAAATTTTCCTTAGAATACATTTGTATAGAATAGTTACTTTTTTTGACTTATTTATAGCAAAAAAATCTGACATAATTGTTTTGATACGTTTCATGCGAAGTTATCAACATTAATAACATCTTTTTAATATCTTACAATTCTAGTGAACTTTATTCTGGTATCTCTCACTCAAGCAGGCATTTTAAAAATATTTTTTAGCATAAACGTAAGAACAAACTATGGACACAAAACAGTGAAAGCAACACAAAAATAACGACATGTAATAAGTCCAGCACTCATAAAAACTGCTCAGCATAGGCGTAAAGAAAACAAATATTCGTTTATATAGGCCTATGTTGGAAATGGTATTTAGGTACAAGTTTCTTTCAAACTACAAAATTGATAACTTTTCTAAAACGAGACCGGATCAAAATGACCAATTTTATTTTTTCCTTTCCTTTTTCTGTTCTCTTGTGTAGATGCCTCAATATCTAACAAGTGAGAGTCTGGGGCTATCGGGGAGATGCATTAATAAATAAAAGAACATACTCAATTCCCTGCTGTTCTGAATTAATAACGAGCCTACAAAAGACCAATTAAACACATGATTAATGCCATAATCTATATAATTGCAGGCAATATTTCATTGGGAGCTAATGATAGCAATACTTAATATTGATTCACATGGGGTGTCGCTGTGCAGTAGTGCTTAATTCTCTCCATGCAGTGTCACTTTTTAGAACTGTTAAAAAAGCCATTAGAGTCGGTTTCCTAGGGCAATGAGTAGATAAACTGTAAAATGTTCAACAACACTAATTGCTCTCTGCATTTTAAGACACTTGTCTGTTTTGATTCAGACACAGCAAGCTATGCTGAAACCACTACACCACTATCAACAATTTGGGGGGTGGGTGGGTGTAACCCATGAGTGTTTATTGTACAAAATTTCACATTTCCAGGAAGAAAATGAACAAAAATAAATGATATTTGAAAAAAAAATCTTTTATAACACAGATTCCCATTTTCTTATAAAAAATGTTTCTTAAATTTTACGAGAATTTTACGATTTTAATTTGCCAATACAAGTTAATTCCTCCATTTTTGGTGGTTTAAAAAAGTGTGTGGATGAGAGCTCTTTGAGCATCTGTCTCTGACAGAGAACCACTGGACAGATGCAGAGGAAGATGAATAATGGCATATTAAACATTAAGGATGAGGGAATAGCACAGCAATTATTTCTGTTCATATTTCATTGAAAACACTTAGATTCATTCATCCATCTTTTTATCTGTCTTCTTCCTCTGTTTCTCCTTCGCTCACTTCTGAAATGTACCCAACAGTTCAATTTTTGCTTTTAAATTTGTGTTCCTCACCCCTTTACCTTTTTAGACTCTGGTTCCATGGATAAAGAGATTTTTTAACCTTCTCTATTTTTTTTCTAATTATAGTTCTTTAGATTTTTCTAAGGTTTTAAACGTTTTCATTGGGCTGCGGATGCATCGGACATTTTCTGTCTTGTCCTTGTACCTGAACCTGATACCCAATAGCTCCAAATAGCTCTATGTGGGTGAAAAGCCGGAGGACAACAGAAGAGATTTTGGAAGTTGCTAAACAGCCTATTAAAGTCACATCTTTAAAAAAAAAAAGGAAATATAAAAGACAAAGACCTAAAAAAGTCACCTGTGAAATACATATATTTTCAGTTGAACTTCTCTACTACTAAATACTTCAACAGACTGTATTATGTGAACTTTTTCCTTCGAATAAATCAAACGGGACAAACCGTCTCCTAAAATGCTTTCAATAGCTATAGCCACAAACAAAAATGATTTGATCATTCACTTTCTTTAAAGGCATTTCCCTGGGTTACTTATGAAATGTGCTCACCAGAATTTAAATTAAAAACCACAAAATATCTTATTCCATGCAGGTGTTATTATCTCAATCACTTCATGTTTTTAACGTTGTTGTGAAAAAAAGGTCTCATTCAAATCCTTTTTAAATTTTGGTAGTACTTTGAAGAGTAGAATATCATTGATTTCTAAATATTTTTTCTCAGTTTCTTCAGCTTGATTAAAAAAGATTGCAGTGCATCCTTTTTTCGATAATGCATTTGATATCTTTAATCATTAGTTTCCATTAAATTATCCTTTAAACATTAAATAACGTGTTTTTTAATTCAGTAAAATTCAGTTTATTTGTATAGACCCCATTCACAAAAAAGGCCACCCACTTTCAAAAACAGTTAATTCAATCCAAAACCATATTCCAAGTCAAGCATACACACCCCTAATCGATGTAAGTTATGACATAAAGGAATAGAGTTTAATTTATTATTTAAAGGTTTTTGATCTAAGAAAGAACAGCAGATTGCATCAATACATCACACCAGGCAAGCATGCAGGGACAGTGGAAAGGAAAACGTTCTTTTGCTATAAAGAAAACCCTGCAAAACCAGGCTTAGTATGAAGCCTTCTGCTATGGAGTGACTGGGGATTTAAAAAGATAAAACAATGATCCAGGAGTTCATTTAGGATTAAAGAAAAGCAAAAAGTAAGTGCCAGTATTAGTTCTTTTATTTGCTTCATCTATGAGAGAAACACAGATAAGCAGATAAGCCCTGAGTCCATTTTAAAGCCTATAAGAGGAAAATGAACACATGCAGTTAACTGCAGTAAAAGCTCAGCTAACGGCTATGTCTAGGAGAGGAACAGGTTAAGCACTGAAAGACAGGACCAAGTGGATCATCTATGAAAGGAGGATAGTCTTGATCTGAAGGATTTTTAATATTAAAAATACTGCAATCTCCTTACTTATTTTTTGAAAAAAGCCCAATTTTATCTGAAGGTGAAGGATTCATTGCTTGGATTGAAATTGGGTAAATTAGACAGATTCTTTTTATCAATTACGAAACCGATTGGTTTAAGAAGATTAATAGAGTTTGCATAACTTAAGCTTCCTACAGGTTGAAGACCAAATACTTATTAGACCATGTACAAAGTATTTGGTACCAGACTCAGAGTAAATGAAAAACCCAAAAGGAAGAAAAAAAAATCTAAAGAAATCTAAATAATAACGAATGAGAGACCTTTACATATTATAGGAAATCTACTTGTTTGCTGTAAAGGTTTAGAAGAAGACTCTGCCAGTTTACAGGCTTTTAAATGTATTTTTTAAATTAAAATAACATACAACGAATCTAATAAAATGGAGCAAAAAAAATTGACGGGGCTGCTTTAGCATAACTTTTTTAGTACATTAATAAATAAAGCCTTCCTCAAAGAAACATATGTTTAGACACAGAGCTGCAAAGCACACAGAAAGAGAAGAAGCGATAAAAGAGGAACAGGGACAGTCCCAGAAGTGTTTTTGGCTAAATCTTTTGCTTTTCCAGTGTCTCATTGGGGAATATAAAAATTCCCACATACACACACACTGGTTGCTTTCTCTGGCACTTGGGCCTGGTAGAGTATTACAGCGGCACATTACCATCTCTATTTGGCATTGTTTGCTTTGCCTCATGCCTACACATACAAACACATGCTCACAACCCCTGGCCATGCAAGCCAACCACAGACACCATGGGAATAGTCTGTTGGATACTGGCAAAGCTGAAACCTGGTCTGAATCCAAGATGGAGAAGAATAAAAAGCTGTGAAGTGGGTAAATGCCTCTCAATTTATGCTCCAAAACTTTTCACCTTTGGACATTTAAAATTAAGAAAAAATGTTTGGAGAACTAAACGTTTTAGTTTTTTTATTCATATCTCCAAAGACGATACCGTAGAGGCTGGGGTTTACTGCTTTCAGATTGTTAGAAAACAGATAGATTGGCTGTCACAGACTTCAAATCTTTAGGCTAACCCACGCATTTTAATTGTTTCCTACTATGCTTTTAAACATCTTTCGACATTTTCAAGGGCTATTCATAATATAAACAAAATTGGAACAAATATATTAAAAACGGAAAGAAAGAAGAATGAGCAAGAAGGGAGATGAGCAGCAGAACAAATGTTAAAATATAAAAGAATGGAAAGAAATCTAAAGGAAAATGTTGAGAAAAAATAAACAAAGCCCAGAAAGAAAGAAGTTAAAAAGGATGGAGTTCAATGAACATTTAGGAAGAGAAGGGAAGAAATATAATAACACTTAAAGAAAACAGTGGTTTAAGGAAACATTTAAGTACAGAATAAAAAAGAAACGCCAACAGAGTGATACATTTCTTACCCGTCACAGTATAATTTTTAGGTCCACCACTGTGTGTGAATATTGTTCCAACACCAGTCTGATTCAGATGGTACCTCTGGATGACTCCATTTGGACGAGAAGGGACAGACCAGTTGATATGGAGAGAGGTGGAGCTAACAGCTGTTACCACTGGAGGCTTTACATCCTCTGGAACTCCCTGGGCTGTCACTGCCACCACCTAAACAAAGACAAGACAAAAATACACAAACAGAAACGAATAACGCCACAAAAAATGGTTCAAAATACAGTTTTAAAAAATGTACTGGGTAAGCAAATGAAGAAAGCTCTTTTAATAGCTGTTCAATATGTTGCAGAAGAGCAACAGTTTGCAAAAGCATAGGATCACTATTATCAGAAAAAAGGGACTTAAGTTTTATTTAACCACAAAAGGCTTCAGGAATTAAAAAAAAAAAATTCGAGTCAGGGTCCATTCCTCACATGACAAAGTAAGATATTAACTTTAACTGAGCCTCACAATTAAAAAATTATTTTAAATTCAGTTTGAATCTACTTGAAAGATTATTTAAGTACCATAAAATCATTATTCAATTGATGGAGTGAAAAATGTGTGGAAAACATTTTAGAAGCACCTACACCAGGCTTCCCGAATCTCGGTCCTCGAGGGTCGCTGTCCTGCAGCGTTTAGAGGTTTCCCTGCTTCAGCTCAGCTGATTCTGATGACTGCAGTTCAGCAAAAGGCTGTTAATCAACTATCAATGGAAATCAGCTGTGATGAAGCAGAGAAACCTCTAAAAGCTGCAGAACACCAGCCCCACCAGGACCGAGATTGGGGATGCCTGACCTACACTCTTGTTGCCTGATCATCGGAGATTCAAGGGGTGCTGAATTGCAGGTGCAATTTTTGATCACCTCCACCAAGGAGGTTAAGTATTTAGTCGAGTTTGTGTTTGTTTGTTTGTTTGTGTGTCTGTCTCTCCGTGTACAGGATAACTTGAAAGGTTATGAATCGATTTTAATGAAATTTTGTACCAAAGGTGCGGCTCAGTCCAAGGAACAATACAGAAAATTTGGGTGACGATCCACATCATAATCCAGGTGCAGGAACAACCACTTCCTAGCTCCTTCTAAACCAGAGAGTGGCAGCAGTGACTATTGACAGCTTCAGCATTGGACACACAAAAGGTCCAGAAGTATTAAACTGAAGAAAAAACAAAACAGAAAAGGTGAGCCAAGCCTCACTTGAAGTCTTTATCTGCTGATCAAAGAAGAAAGCAAAGTGCCGAGTAAATTAAGAAGGGGAGAGCAGAACAAACACCAGAGGCTGCAGACACATGCTGTGCTTTATCTATAAACTTATGGAAGGATTTTAAGGAAATTGTTACCAAAGGTGCACCTCATGCCAAGGAACTAAAATATGGTAATGATCTAAGATCATGTGTGAGTTTTAGCTATAGGTGTAAATCACATTATGGGGCAAAATTTGCTGCTGTGCTAAGATCTGCCTTTCTAGTTTTTAGGTTTTTTTGCATGTGCAATAAGTTGCTATGTTGCGGGTGATCTACAGCTGAAATGTTAAAACATCCAAACAGGTTCGGTTCCACTTCATTAAAATGTGCAAATGTGGTTCTAAGCCAAGTAGCTGAAGATCGTAATAATACAAATTAGTTATATAGTTCTATATTTATTAGGTTTATTAGTAAGTATTAGAAACAATAGTAGCATAAAAAATGATAAAAACTTAGGGGTAAATAAGAAAACAACTATCAAAAACTATAAAGAAAGTTGTCTGTGTCTACTGATTGATCCCACATCCCACCCACCCAGATAGGAAGCCACAGTGAGATCGTATTGTTTATGTTCTAAAGAGCTGGATTTATCTCCACCTACTCTTCTCAATGGCAGCTTAAACTGATATATTGTGAAACAAGGTAGGCCAATGATATCTTTTGAAACATAACTATACTTCCTGAAAGGCCTGAAACAATGAAGGAAGAAATAAACACCTTTTGCATTGGTAAAAGATGGGCAAACATGTTTGCACACACTGTCTGCTGAATTGCAAATACCAATCACTTTGCAACTTCTTTGAAGATCTGCTCCACACACTAACATGTTTGCATGTGTTTTATGATGCATAGATGTTCTGAAGATCAGGCCTGTAGGGCATATTATGTTAGAGCCAAATCCAACCTCGTATCATCACCTGTTGCTTGTGCATCTGAACAATGGCTAACAAACTAAAATAGATGTTTAGACACAAAGCACAGAGCAACAACCAACTTATGCTCAGGATAATACAAATTTAAGATTCCATCAAAAGGTTTTACTGTTATCGAGTCGTTATTGTCCATCCCCAAATGTAAATCAAACCTTTCTGACAAATGGAAACAACAAAAAGAACTACAATCTAAATTTGTATGAGCACTAAAATAGAGCACAAATACTTTTTATCAGCAACTTTATTAAAATAAAAATATAATCTGTTAGTTATTTTAACTCTTGTTTATCCGGGTGTGATTGCTGGGTATCATAACTAGACTGAGCCTCCTATTGTAAATTCCTGGAGTTGTAACTGTAGGCCCTGGTGAGAGGTGAGAAATGCAGGGAGAGAATCAGAGGGCAATCTGCTGCTGAAGGCAACAGGGATATCCTGCCGTAATAGACTGTCACTAACACTTCCAGCAGCTGTCCCACACAATGCTATGCAATTAGATCGCTGCTACAACAACTAAGGAGACATACTAGCACGGGCACGAAGATAAACACACACAGGTAGATGTGAGTATATGCATTCAAGTACAGAGAAGAACAAGAGGAAGAAGACGAGGAAACAGCAAAAGTGGAAAGACAGACAGAGGTAAGGAAGACTGAGGAAGGCGTGATGTCTTTCAGGAAGGTTTCAGTATAGTAGAAGTTTAAATGTCAATCAAGACTGTACTCAAAAGGTAAGGAAATAAAAAACACAGCATGTAAACATAGTTTGAACACATTTGATCTGATTAGTACATAGATCTTGACTACAACAAAATTTTTAAATATTAGGAGAGAATATTGGAATATAAAGCTGCTCATTTTGGGCTGAACTGAGAGGAAAATCAAAATTCTGCTTTTCAATTCAACTCATTCTTAGACCTGATAGCATCTTAGACATCATCACCGTAATGTCTAGTCTAAGGTATTCTATATGGTGATTTAATGTCTAATATACATACAGACATAGCAATGTATGAAAGAACTGTCACTAACAATGAGCCCAAGGCTGGATCAGTAAAGAACAGAGATGGGTTGAGGATGGAGTGTAGCTCAACTCCCAGACCTCCTGCCAGTTTCTGGGAGACACCTTCTTCAAGCAGTAGTAGAGGAAGGTATCATTCAAGAAAAACATGATTTTCATTCAGGACAATCCTCCATTTCATGCAAATGTTCCACAGTGTGGCTGAACAGTAAAGGTCTAAAATAAAAAATAATTACATGGCCTCCTTGTTCACCTGATCTAAACCCCAAAGAGAACCTGTGGTTCCTCATGACACGTGAGATCTACAGGAGGGAAAAAAGTCCACCTGTCTGAACAGAGTCTGTGGTGCTGCTGGATGCAATGTTGATCATAAACAGATCAAGCAACTAACAGGAACTATGAATAGAAGGATTTTGAGTGTCATCGTAAAGAAAGGTGGCTACATTGGTCACTGATTTGTTTTTGAATGTCAGAAATGTTTACTTTCAAAATTTTGTGTTTATGGGTTTACCTTATGAAAATAAACATGTGAGATGGGTATATTTTGGGTGTTGATTAAGTTATCTAATAATTCTGCACAGTAATAGTTACCTGCACAAACAGATATCCTCCTCAGATACTGTAGCTAAATAAAAAAAAAAAAAAACACTCTAACTTCCAAACATATTAGCAATTTGATATTTATGAGTCTTTTGGGCTGATTGAAAACATAGTTGTTGTTCTATAATCAAAAGAATCCTCTCAGATACAACTTGCCTAATAATTCTGCACACACTGTAAAAATATTTCTTATTCTGAAAAAGGAAAACGCCAGTGAACACATGCTGATATTCTGTAATGGCAAATTATTTTTTACTATTCTTTACTATTTGGAAGGAAGTAAAATTAGTTTTTACATGTGTTTTAAAAATTTCTGCAATTTATATTATTATATTTTTTTATAGGTCAGACAGTTAGAAACTACTTGGTTAAATAAAAATATTTTAAAATTTAAATAAAATGAATTGTTCCTTAACTATAAATATATGATTTCCACTGAATATATATGTTTCTGAATTACAAAACAACTCCAAACTGATCAGTTCTGGGGAATCACAGCTTTTAAAAGATAATACAATATAAATTGCAAAATATGACTATTTAATCAAAAAAAATTTGAGTAGAAAAAGGTATAAACACTTCAACATAATGAGACTAAGACCCAGATAAAGCAGACTAGATGGCGAAACCAAGGCATCTGCTTAGATAACGTGATGGTGTTGAAGATGAAAGAGGTTAAGAAAGTAAGCAGATAACTGTTGAGAGAAACTGGGAACTGTGACTCTAAGATCAAGCGAGCGACAGGAGACAAATGGCAGAGAGAACAGGGCAAAAGGATTGTGAGACACAGAAGGCCCAATCGCTCTTCCTCGCGCTATAAGTGACCAACCATATTAGATCAGCACCTTCTGTTGTCACAGTAGGTGTGTGCTTGTGAGTGTCTGTATTTGTTTGCAGGGTGTGTGTTTGTGTGGGAGGCAGCTGATGCCAGGTAATTGCAGTGGTGTATTAGGTTAGTTCAAGTTATCCCATAATTGGGAGTGTTTGGCCAATTTTCACTGTTGTACAAACTAATTCAACTCACTCCTCTTCCATCCACTGCAGGGAGAGCGTGCAAGCTTGTTTGTGTGACCATATGTTAGTATTTGGGAGACTAAGGGGGGGATTAATAGCAGGAACTGAGTTTGGGGTATGAACGTTAATGCTGATAAAGTTTTTAACCAGAACCTACACTTTGAGAACTTTAACAAAGGAAAATATTATCCAGAAGTCAGAGAACTGCTTACCAAGAATTATTTGCAGACTAGTTTTACCTTAAAGGTATGAATCATGCAAACTAGACAATTACTAATTTGGTGTTAAAATTCAAGGAAACTATCAAGGAAACCCAGTCATTTGCATCCAGACTTGCAGCTTCCAGTCTTCCTGGATGACATGTGGTTACAGTGGACAGATAGGCTTTAGAACCATATACCTGTCTGAATTTAATGCGAAGAGGACCATGCTGAAAATATAGATTTCCAAATAGTATGTGTGTCATGTGGTTTGATGAAATAAACATCATCAGGCGTTTTAATAGAGTCTATATCAGCAGCTGTTCCATTAATTAATAGTTCTCCACTGCCACTACATTTTCATATTTCTAAATGGAAAGTGGGAAATACCACTCTTATGAAAAAAGAGGTGTGCCACCAGTCTGAATTCTTAGTTGATGACACAATACTGAATAAATGAGTTTTCTTTCTGTAGATGTGAGCACTCACCAAAAGGTAAAGAGTTTAAAACAGAAAATTCAACACATTTTAAGGAAGTTACTTTTTCCTGTCTTTTTTTAATACTTGTATACATTTTTAAGCACTATTTGTAGTTAGGAAGACTGGGGATTAAAAACATTTACAAAGTGTAAGACAATCTTCAGCCATTGTTCAAAAACCTGTAGACTATCCTTTTTTTAAATTTTTTTAGGCTCATTTTGGGTTATACAGTTAATAAGCATACTTAAATGGATGTAATGTTTTAGTATTTCCTCTTTGCAAAATCAAAAATCAACCTCATGCTGAGCAAAATGTTTTATATCAATAAGCTAATGTTTTAAATCTTCTGGATTCATAACTTATTAAAAAGTCTCCAGTTGTCGTCTTTAGCTCAGTTATTCATGCAGAACTACAATGCAGCCTTGGCACTAATAATTGATTTTCATAAAGCATGAGATAAATGAAAAATCAATTTTAATGTGTAACTTATTGCTGGACCTTGGCGGCTGCCAAAAAAAGCACGACCAGATCATTGCAAAAAAATAAAAATAAAACAAAACAGGAGAATGTTTACATTAAATCACTGGAACTGTACAGATCTGGAATGTTTGCTTCAGGATTTAACAGTTATCATCTCTGAAATTGGTAATATACTTCTTCATGCATTTAGTGTTCCTTTCCAAAGCAATGCTATTTATCACAATGATATATAATGATAAAGAATAATAAAAAAAATCCTCAGTTTTATTTTGGAGTCATGATTTGTTTTTAACTATAAAAGGTCCATTAATTTGTGGTGATGTAATTTATGCTTAATAAACAATATGGTTCCCCTACTGACAGTGTCAACGGTTCATCCGTGTGTTCAGTGTACATAGTTCATTTATTTCTAACAATAATTTATCCAATATTAATAAATCATTTGCTTTAGATTAAAAAAAATGTAATATCAACCATACAATTTGATTAAAGTCAGGATTCCTCCTTATTCATGAACAAATTCACCAGAATTGTAAGACAGTTTTAAGCTGTAACTTTCATCACTGCTCAGCCGATAAAATTAATTGTTGTGTTGATATAAGCTCAGCTATAACCAGAGAGATTGAAGAGAGAGTTCGTTCTGGGTGTATTATGTCCACTATCGCAAACATCGGCAAGGCTCAGCAAATCCAGAGTCCTGCTTAGAGTGGGAGATCAAATATAAGGCTAAATAATATGTTTCTGCAGATGAACACCTTGGACTTAGAGGGGAAACATCTTTTCTTTTGCTCCTTTTTACTTGCTGTTGTGGCAGTAATGGTTTCTGTACTAAAAGCATCAAAGACATACTGTTGATGTGTAACACGTTCTGCTTATTACCATACACATCTTACTATTGACAATTATTTAAATTTCAACCTTTACAGGCATGAAAGCAACTGAGACATTCTTTTAACCAATCCTCATTATATGAGCAACGTTTCTGAAGCTCTATCATGCATATTATTTTCTGCAACATTTTACTTTAATTAATAACTCTTTTAATTTAAAAAAAAGATACTCCTGTCTGTAGAGATTTGATAAATAACATCTAGCTTACCTTTGTGCTATCGGTACAACCAGCTTGGTTGCAGGCCCTCAACTGATAGAAGAACTCCTGAAAAGGCCTGATCCCTCCCACATCAGTAAAAGTATTTTCATCGCCACGGTAACGTTCTTGTCCATCTCGCAGCACAACATAATGGGTTATGATGCCTAATAAAGACAAAAAAAATAGTTTTATGATTTGAGTGTAAATGAACTCTCCAACAATTACTGAAAAAAGTTTTTTTTAAGACTGACAGAACCATGTTTAAGAACCAAAACTTGAAATCATTCAAATGAATACAAACCATTAGGCCTTGCAGGAGCTTGCCATTGCAGCTGGATGATGTCATCTCGTTCACCTAGGCAACTCCAGCGAGGTGGGGCCACTCCCCATGGTTCGTCTTCACTGGTTGTCACTATTGTAACATCACTGGAACCTGGGCCAAAGCTGTTCCAGCCCGTCACTTGATATGCATAAGTTGTAAAGGGCTCCAGATCAATATCTAAATCAAAACAAGGATGAGACTAAATCCATAGCTGAAAATAAATCTAATTCCGTAAAAAAATGCTGTTTGTTGTTTGGCCTTAATAGATGTACTTGGAGCTGATGCTAACTCTATTCAGGATTTTAACCTGCAAGAATGGTGCTTTGAACACACTGAAATTGGCTCATCACTTTCAGAAGAAATATTAGATCTCTTAATATGCATTATTTTGGCAGTTAGTCCGGGTACATATTTATAGTCCACTAATTGAAATGATAAGATCCTCTCAAGCAGTGAGGTTTTATAAGTGAGCATCTCTCAAGGTAAAAAAAAAACATGCAAATATTCTATCAACAACATTCAAATTTCAAACAATCTGGAGAAAATTGACAAAGTGCAATCTCCATATTTTGCTGCTGCCTTCCATTCATCATACGTCTTATTTCTGCACCAGATTAAATTTCTAAAAGAAACTAAATACATACATGCATTTCTGAACACAGCTATCAAGCTCAGCAGATTAAACAAATCTGCACTCCTTTTGCCTCAGGTAACTTTTCTCCAACCACAAACCTGGCAGATGTAAAAGTGTCCTTGTCAGATATTATAGTTAAAACTCAAGGTCCTCAAGATTTAATAACACAAAAGTCTTCCGGTAGAATGGCATGTGTCCACAGTGCTGTCTACCTGAGAAAACTAAAAGGGCCTTCAGTAAGGACACAAGGAAACGAATGCACTCTCGTCCTTGAAAGAAAAATTCCACATAAACAAATCCCCTCATGAAAGCAGTCAATTTAGATTTTGTGGCAAAAAACATGTAATTTTTTAAAAGTAACATATAAATTGATATTATGACCATTTTACATCCCTAATGTAATGGAATAAAAGTAAAAATCTCAATGAAATATGAAGAAAAAGTAAGTGAAGTACAGATCCTCAAAAATCCCTTAAGGACCTGAACAAAATAAATGTATTAAGTTACTATATACCTCTTGTCTTGGTATCATGAAGATATTTATATAGTTTATAATATAATAATTTGTTTTAAAATACAACAGAGCAGCATAAATACAGAGCTGTCAGATCAAGCTCCACCTAATTCTCCCTTCCTTCATTATTGTGCTACATCGTAGTAAAACAGCACATTCACCACTACAAGTCCACATGCAGTAAGTGCAAGAGAAAATGTAACATTTTTTTTAACCTCTTCCTTTAATGACACACAACGGAAATGTAATTCTCCACAACATCAGTTAAGGATTTCTTTTTGCAAATGTTTACAATCTTAATACAAAGTGAAAGATATCATACAAATATTCACTCTGCCACTGGTTGTAAACATGAGGCCATGGCGGCTGTCCCCTGATGCTTAGATTGTTACAACCATTCTGGTGATGAGGTGTTACGCTACAGGACCATATATACATACAAATGCACTTGCACACAAACATGGGCATTGCCTTTAGGAGTGTAAAGGGACTGCTGCTGTAACTGGCTCGGTTTAAACTGCCAGTTTGGGGCTCTTGTCTTTACTGCAGTCATAACTTACCGTAAGTAGCAAAGCACAAAGAACGCAGATGTAAATAAATCATTAAACATGTTTGTCAAAAGAAAAATCTACCTACTTTATTTGATTATGAACTTTTATGAATATAGGTTGTGTGTTGACAAAGCAGTACATTTTTATGGCTCATACTGTAAATACAAAGCTGTTGGGGTTTGATCTTTGTATATCATGATACTCCATGTGTAAGTGTGCGTGACTCTGTGTGTGTGTGTGTGCATGAGAAACATCTGGTGTATGGTAGGTGGCGACAGCTTTATGTGCCTTTGCCCAGATGGTGTCACAGCATCACACTGAAAGTCTTATCCTAACCGCCCCATGCCACACACACCAAGTAATCATAGCCCATACATAGACACTGAAATAGTAACCAACTGAATTAAAACACAATATGTGAAATAATAGCATAAAAACATACTATAAATAATCTTGACCATCTTTAATTCTTCTTCTTAGAAACAGCTTTGGACAGCTAATTAAAGAATATACACATGGTCCAAAAATCCAGATGCAATAAACCACAGACACATGAACTTATTCCCTTTGGGCTAATAAACAGTGGATAATTTTGAAACAGCATCTAAATGCCCATCTTGCTTTAACTACACACAGAGAGGATGAGCTGTCGATTACCTCGCACTGCAACAGCTGTTTTAAGTGTATAATAGCATGTGCATGAAACCATTATATACAGGGATGATGTTCCCTGTGGAAACCCCCTTGATCCTAGCAGTGAACAAACGCCACCTTTGACTTACAAAGGCTCATAGCACATCCGACTTCTGTTCTTTTTACATTTATTCTGCATTACCTTCACTTTGAAAGTAAAAATCTGAAAGGTGTCTTATACTCCTGTGTTCAACCTGAGCAAATATTTCTTTTGAACCACGTTACTCTGCAGTTATAGCAAAATTTGTTTTGGGGGTGTCAGTTTGAAAAAATGAAGATACCGGTATCCTTTCTAATGTTTAGTCAGAAAAATGTGTCTGCAAACAACAATTGTCAAGGTTTAGAAGTTGCTCTCAGTTGGGTTTAGGTGTGGGATCAAAATCTACTATCTAAATGCAAGAATGTACATTGATCAAGACTATTCCACAGTAGCTCTGATATTATGTTTAGAGAAGTTGCCCGCTATAACCATTATTTTTCTAAAGTTGAAAACATGCTGTCTCTTTCTCCATTCCGCTCATGTTGAGAGCGAGCTCTTAGTTTTATGTGATCAACATATTCATTATCCTTAAAGAGTCTTGAGAAGTGCTAATTATTCAAAGCTTAGCAACCTAATTTGATCCTGCTTTATTTATTTTTATTCAATGAATCATTTAATTTGCATAGCTTCTGAATATATATGTAGAAATCTAAACGTAATGTGTAATATTGCTGTAACAGTGTTAATCACGTTTCTTTTTTGTATGCTATTTTAAGCCAGTGGATATTTATATATATATTCATATTATATTTTTCGTTTGTTTACAGTTACTCTTCAGTAATACTGTTTTTTAATGGCCTAATTTTAATGATCCCGTTGCTTGTATCTTAACAGAAAGGATAGGAACTGACTGGAGACAAGCAAAAAGGAGCTGCTGCATGCTGCTGGGTAAGCAGAGGGCAAGTGACCTGTATTTCTCCTCTCATCCATAACTGGACTGAAGAAGCCTTTTTGATAGGAGGGGAAAGTTCTTTAGGAAACAAGAAAGTTGCCTTGGAGGTGCGACAAGACAGGTGAATGAAGGTACTTTGCTATGAGAACATAACTGCTTAAAAATAAAGTTAAAGGGACATGTTAATTCAGAAAACCATCTACATGATGAAAAATGCTGAGGGTATGCTGTGGAGATAGCTTTCTTTGGCAGTGGCAGGAAAAATGGTCAGAGTTGATGAATATAATACAATAAAACTTTTACCTTTCAGCTAAAATATGAGTTAAAGCAACACTGAGTAACTTTTAACCCCAGAGTTAGCTTAATTTGAAATAATTTAATGATTTTTCAGATCAATATGCAGAACTTGGTCCATATTGATGCTCTGTGTGGGATGCTCTTCTCAAAAACTAGGCTTTGCAACTTCAGAGGGTTGGATCAGCCACTGAAGGAGTCATTTGACCCAGAACACCACTTTATGGCATCTGAGCTCCTCTTAAATAGGAGAGCTAACTAAGCTAAAAGTGGCACTTACCTCATCAGATATTTTGGATCTCTGGTGTAGAATGTGGCTTTAAATTTAGAAGTAACTCCACAACTTCTCAATCAGCTCAGTCAAAGTGATTTGCTATCAGATTTCAAAAGATTTTTGACAATATGGTGTCACTGAGGGACTGCAGAGTGTCTAAACTAGGACGTTACAGGTCAAGCATCCCCTGGATTCTAAAAGTTGCACAGTGTTGCTTTACTTTTAAGGATAAGTTGTTTTTGTTTGTTTTTTCATGGCACTGTGTTTATAAAAACAAAAACAACAAAGAATAACACAAAGATACATTAATTTACCTGTATATGTGTGAACACTTGCATCACCGCTATAGACCACCTCCTCATGTGATGGGCACAGATTTCCTCCTACCTCTTGATTCTCAGTATTTGTGTGACTGTTTCTGTCAGCTGTTTTGTTGTTACTTCTGTTTGCATGCCCTGGCAGGGTAGTGAGGGTTTTCCCCATGGTGCTGACAAATGGCACTTGTGTCATGGGTTGTGTGTTGGGGTGTGGGTGTGCAGTCAGGACCCAAGTGCAGGCAGTCAGAGATGGATCAAGGTCGCAGGAGCCACAATAAGCTGTAGCTGCAGCAGCCACAGGACAGACAGCCCCCTGAAAACACTGGTGCTGCTCGCAGGATGGAGAGAGAAAATCAAAAGGAGGGCAGAAGAGGTTATTAGCATCAGTAAAAATATATTATTAATATCAGGTTTTTGTCTTGAACAAAGACATACAAATCTATTATGTGTAGTTATGCAAGTGTGTGCTTTACATGGACCTTAATGACATCATTAGAGGTAATGAGAGCCCCCACTCTTTGTCTTTGTGTGAGGGGTGTGTGTTTGTTAAGGAATGTTTATGAGGGCTTGCATGAACCATCTCATGCTGATTAGGAATACGCAAACACCACATGACACCAGGTGATAAATGCTGGATGGCACATTCTCTGACTCCGGATGATACAGTAAGGACCAGTGGACAGCTAAAACCAAATCTATCTGGGTTGGTGTACACCTGAAGTAGACAAAGATAAGTTCTTTGCTTACAGTCAAAAAGTAAATATTTACTGTTTCTGTGAGCAAAACAAGCCATTTCTAAACCAAATCTCTCATTGCAAAATCCTTGTGAAGAGTTAAGTGCATGGTGACAGTAAAAAAAACAAAAAAAATTAGTTTTGAGAATGGGTTTAACAGAAACTTGAAACATACCGGTATCAGCAGTCCAGCCGTGGCCTGATCAGCACAAACGTGTCGTTGGGGGTCAAAGCCAATTCCATGGCAGCATTCTTCATCAAGATGTATGACCTTTGACCCGCAGCACTGCAGTGTCACCGTGGCATTACCAGAGGGGTGAATTGTAGCAGCTCCATCGTTGTCAACACAGCAGAGAGAGGTTGAAGAGTTTAGATACTCTTTACCACAGCAGATAAACCCTAAAGACAAAAAAGAGCTTGATTTCATTGTTGTATCACATCATGTCCTATTGTGGCAGGATATATGGTATTTCATTAAAAAAAAGTACAGAGGGCAGAAAACCACCTAAAATCTATAGTTAATGAAAAGCAATCTTTAGCTCAATGACAGACAACTAATCTTTTGTTTTTAAGATGCAGAAAAGGCAACCCTATACCAGGATAGCACAACTCAATAATACCGTTCATGTCATGATGTCATGAGCTGTGGTACTTTTGTTTTGTCTTTTTCCTATGAACTTGCTTTGGTGTTTGAAACATTATGGGTTACCTATTTCTGCCATGTATGCTTTTTATTGTAATAATTCCCTTCTGTAATGCTTCTTTGTTACTTCCTGTATTCTGTTTTTTGTACATTTTACTTTAGATTCTGAGTTTATTGTTATTCTTTGTTCCCTTGATTTGTAGATGTTTTGTGTGCCTCACCTACCTCTGTGTTCATTCTCTGTATACCTTTCATCTCCACTCGCTTTTATTCTTCACTTGCTGGTCCACATGATCTGACCAGTCTCAACTTTTTTTCTACACAATAATCACACATCAGTATCCAGTCATCCTGGTTTCCTCATGGGCCACAGGGTAGCACTGTCATTAGCACTGTATCTTTGCTGCAAGAAGGTCTTGGATTCTATTTGTGTATCTATGAACCTCAGTAGGTATTCTGGGTTCCTCCAACATTTCAAAGACATTACTGTTAGGTACGTTTGTCTTTCTAAATTTCTCTTAAGATTAGATGTGTTAGAGAATGGCTGTTTGTCCAACAGTATGTGTTGCATTGTGAGGGACTATTGACTACAAGCATATGACGCTGGTCACTACTCATCCCTCGACCACTAGAGAAAGGCTTTAACCACACCATACACCAACCCTGTAAGTTTTACTGGTTTGGGTGGACAGTTTTCTTCTTCATTGCTGGATTCTTCTGTTTCAGTAATCATGGTTCTATCTACTGTATTTCTCATACCATTACAATATGTATACTTTTTTAAATCAATTATTTTATTATGAAGATCATATTAAATCTCCATGTGCCCTGTACCGTCATCTCTACATTTAGGTTCTCAACAACCGAACAATATGAGCAAATATGCTGTTAATCTTCTGCATTCCTAAAACATCCATGTCTTAAACTCTCATACTCCTCTGACCTGCTCATGAACAGTATTTAGGCTGAGCTGAATATTTTTTTTCTTATCATTCTTATAGACATCCACCTGTCCTATTCCCTTCTTGTAACGGGGCATATCTCTGTTGCTCTGGTATATTCACAGTTTAGCAGCAATATTCAGGTTCTGCTGTTGAAAAAGTGTAAAGGGAAAAGAAGTGTGTTTGTCTGAGACCTGCCATCTCTGACAGTGATAGGTGATGTCTGTCTGCTGCTGCATCACCTTCAGCAGCAAGGTGACATTTAAAATAAATGGTATTCCTCTATTTGTATATGTTTGGCAGCTGAATATCAAATTGAAAGGATGTATTTTCCCAAAACTCTCTAGATATTCACTTTCCAGATTCAAGTAACTTGAGCTATGCACAGTGAGATATTAAAACTTCTGAAACGCGTGGAGATTGAAAGTAAGAATCATTATTACAAACATAACAGTTGGATAGATAAATCAATATTCAAAGTTTTTAACATTTAAATTCCGTATTCATACATCCTGAAGCCTTTTTTCCATAATGTGTCTATAATATGTTGTTTTTGGTGAAAACAGAATGCATCTATTCAAATGTATAAACTTTGCCAGAATTCTGTCTCTAATACTTTGACTCTGTTGTTGCATAACACACAACTTGATCACATTGGCGGTTACAGATTTTCATAGCCCACATCTTAAAAATTGCACATCTCAAGTGGATAAGTATCTTTCATTCTAACTCCTTTGTCAACATAAGAAAGCCCAAAGACTCTTCTTAATGAAGTCACACTCCAGTCAAACTGGCAAATTGTTGGATGTAAATTTCAAGATCGTCATAAATCATTTAAAATATTTTTCCAACCCTAATGTGGAGTGCGGTGATCTGGTATATAATGGATCCTATGAAATTTAAGTGAAAAAAAGCAACTTCACAGAGAAAAGGTTGCATAAGTATGCAAATCAATTGTTATTAATTTGAATATTATGCTTTTGCAATCACAAGGATAAAAAGAACTGTAATACAATGGTTACAGAAAGCTGGGGAAGCTTTTGTGAGGTTGTTTTTTGGGATACACTGTGCTACACTATGCTAGCCACATAGACAGTATATCAATGCAATGATACTCTAGTGACTAGGATATATAAACTTCTGTGTAAACATTTTCCCACCAAAGGAGTGAGATGCTTTCCCAATAACAAACCCTGAACAGTAATCTGAAGGAACAGCTACACAAAAAAGAGCCTTTAGAAAAGGGGACAGAATTATTGAGGAGTATACAGAAAAAATCTAAATCTAAGATGAGAGAAAGCAAGGAGGCGTGCAGAAAGAAGCTGGAGAGCGAGCTACATTAGTGCATATCAGAGATATCTGGTCAGGAATGAAGAAAGTCACAGGTTTTAAGCAAAAGAAATGGGCTGCAGGGGGCGGACCTTGCCTTTCTCCCATAGACTGCCAGAGATAGGCACTGGCCCCACCGCGACCCTGGTGGGAGAACATGGATGGGAGTCTGGACAGAGCCAAAGAACTAAACACATTCTTCAGTAGATTCAGTTCAGGAACAAGCTCAGTATCCTTTTCTCATGCCTACAGTTAAATGAACACACCTCCCCGCTTTGACCCAAGCCTTCCCTTTTAACAGTTTTTTCTTCCTACTTGGTAGTCAAACAAGCACATACCAGGACCCCCTGATGTTTGCGTATCACCATGGAACTGGAGATGCGAATATACACCTGTTTCATCAAACCCACCGTCACTTATACAGAATCTTTTGTTGCACACATGTTCAGTATGAATCAGTCATTGCTACAAAGTCAACAAGACTATGGAAGCAAAAGTCCACTGTTTTTGCATGGCCACTCAGAATGAGGAGTTGGGGGAGTAAAAGTACCTCAGTGTTCACCTGGAAAACAGACTAGACTGGAGAAGCAATTGTGAAGTTCTTTCCAAAGAGGGACAAAACACACTGCACTTCTCGAGGAAGCTTAGGTCCTTGCTTATCTTCAAAAATGATTAATAATTAAGTGCATATATAAAGTCGCAGCACAGTTATCAATAGCAGAGGAAAATAGAACAAAAATAGCACTGTGACACTCTAGGGCTGAAGTGTGGGTAGGACCTCCAGCTGCTGTTCACAAGAGTGCAGGTAACCTTAATATTTATATGGACACATTTTTGTAACCAAACATGTATGTTTTTGGAAGCTGAGAGCAATTTGGGTATCTACAGAAATAAACCCATCTGATCCTTCTCACGACTTCTATTTCTTGCTGCAACAGTACTAAAAGCTCAGTCACTGACCAGCCCAGTGTATAAAATGTTGATTAAAACATATAACAGACATTTAGCAGGAAGATTTTCCTGATTAGGCCTATCTAATTACAGACAGTTTAATTTAATCTAGTGTGGAACACAGAGATGTTTTATTGGGGACAATTCAATTTCTACATCTCTCCATGTTAATTACCGAGTCCAATGTGTGTAAAAGCAGAAATATATTCAAATAGAATACAGCCCTTAATTACATGCATTCTTTCTATACTCATTTAAGCACACTTGTCTGCTATAAGCTAGAAGATTAAGTCAGATAATATTTAAACTGTGTAAGGTAATTTAAATAACATAAATGCAAAACATGAACCCTACAACAATTTTGAATTTGTTAATATAATAATAATAAAGTAATGTATATTTGAAGTGTTCTTTTAATCAAAAATATATTTATTCAATTGTTAAAAAATCATCCCCTTTAATTAATGTGAGACCATAAATGGATCAAGGAACTCAAATAACATGAAACCCAAAGCAGTTAAAGAACACCCTGTTTTTGAACAGATAACCTCTTTGTACTTTTCTGGACAAATACTTATTTCACCATAATTTGAAATTAAACAGAAAGAACACCTGACCCACAGAGTGACAATATATGATTAATGCTGTAATATTAAAATGGCCAAATGTTACCATCATGAATTATTTTAAGAAGATGCTCCCTACTGTGTCCTGCCAGAAGCCACCCTGGGTGGCAGCCTACGATGGCCATCCTTAAATCCACCACAGCTTTCAGGCTTTGTTCATCCATTCAATTAAAGTTATAATATACAGTGTTATTGACTCAGCACCTTCCTGCTGTGATGGCGCATTAGAAATACAAATGAGAATAGAGGGGGTTTTCTAAATATGTGCTGCAATGACAACAAAATTAGATCTTACAAAGACACTTTAGTGCAAATTTGAGACATCTGTGCCATCAGAACCCTTATATGTGTGATTGCTTAAAAGAAAATATTGATATGCCTAAAAGTTATTAAGGAAATCTAACTGATATATTCACTGCAGAATCATCTACTCTCAGCTGTGCTGGCTAGTTTATTTAAAAACATGCATTAAACTCTAAGTCGCAGCTTTGTATCATGGACCTTTAATGGAGGTGAAACTAGTTGTAAAGTGATAAATAACTTATTGTTTCATGCTCTAATCAGCATTCATACTTCAAGCGCATTAAATGTTGTAACTATAAACAGTACCTCCACTTTCAGGCCAAAAGTTAAGAATGGCACATATTTCATACTGCACTGTTACAGTGCATTATAGCCTCAGGACATCCATCACAGGCTTCAATTGAGAGGAAAACGTATGTGTACGTGGTTGTGTGACATAAAGGCAGCCTGACGGCCACTAACTCACTTAACAGCGGCAGATGTTGCAGAGCGGGGTCTTGGTGGCCAATTCCCACTGCGCCTTACTTCAGCTTCAATGACGCATAAATAAACAGCTCAACACTTTTCCAAAATAGCTTCAATTTACTTGTCTTCATCCCAACGTCATTCTTTCCTCTCCTCTATTTCATTTTAACTCACAGCTTAAACCAACTAAAAGCTTTTAATTTAAACTTCACCATGTGTGTATATACCAGTCTATACCAACTCTTTCCAATCTTGGCAAAAATTTGATGTTTTTCTTATGTCTCAATCTTCTTTTTATCAAGTTTTGTTTCCACATTTACTTTTTCCGTTTCTCTGCAACTTTACAGTGGAGTCTGATGTTTGTTTACAGTGCTGCAGCTATTGTTATTATTGCATTATCATCCATTCAGCAGAAATCCAATCCCTGTCTTTGTAAGCGTTATCTGACATGCCTGAACATTTGCGTTAACATTCTCTAACACACACAGACGCACCTTTTTCTCCACCTCTCTTTAAGCTGTGTGTTTTCCAGTGAATGTCTATGCACTGACAACATTTTAATGCACACCTCTTGTTTTCTTTTTTGCATCACTGAAAGCTTCAGCCCTAATCTTCAGATTTATGCAGGATTTGCATACATTGGTTAATAACATCAGGAGCGCAGCGTCAACACAAGGTGCTTAGACAATGTGAATTATTATTAGGGTTTCAGTCATTCCACTTAATGATAAGTCAATATTTAGACCCGCCAATGAACTAAAGATAAAAATGTGTGTTGTGGATTAGTAAATCCAAGCTCTCTAGGATATCAAAGCCCCTCCACAACTTTAAACAAACCAAACATTTTTAAATACCTGAATAAATCACAAGGGGTGAGGAACCAAGTGCACAGCGAGTATACACATTCACATGATTTTTTTTTAGGTGTAACAGCAGATGATGGTTTGCTTGTTTTACAAACAAGGACTTTGAAAACTAATTTTTTCAAGACCTTAAGAGGAAATTACTAAATAATATATACGTCTTTTGCCGACATTGATAGCATTTACTATAAAATAGATTTTTTTTATTCTCCAACACACATATGCTGCTTGGCAAAAGTGTCTTTTCTTATGCTTGCGTTTACTCCACAGTGGGCTGACTGCATGTCATGTCAAGATATGAAATCACATAGGTTTGACTGTGTCACTTGGATGTCCCCCTGTGAAGACACACATATGGATGATGAGGCAGCAAATGCATTCCCCTAAAAAGAAGATAAACAAGTTTTTCCCAGAGGACCAGTTGTCCTGTTGTCTTTGTGATTTTCTTTTACATATTTTTGATGACAGGACATTTACCAGCTACACTAGTGTGGGGCACACTAGCTTTGCACATGCAAATGTGTGCATAGTATTCCACAGTGGACCTCAAAAATATACACAAAGTTTTATGTAATGTGAAACAATTACAAACACCTCCAAAACGTATTCAATGACTAAATCTATTTTGGCACTCTCAATCTGTTAGCCAAAGAATTCAAAAAGCCAAAAAATGTGAAACAACCTCATAACCTACTACCTGTGTTAAAACTAATAAATGCGATTTTTAATCCAGTCATCTTGGGTTATGAGTTATAGTTAATCTGATTAAAGGTGTCCTCCCCCAGAAATCTGACCTTTTCATGTTAACATGTGTGTTGATGTTATGCCTCTTTTAAACCTATCGGACAATTCAAACTGTGCTTGGCTTTTTTCTCGTGACTCTTTGTTTAAACCAGAATAGCCAGTCCACAAGTCTGGCTCTCCACAGAGCATGATTTTGGTCCTTCCCCTGTATTTACACATGTAAACAAATTGTTGTTCCCCCTTTTTAAATGAAAGAAAAAACAACAATGGTCACAGATGTAACTTTAGTCTGACAAAAGTAATAAATAAAAATTCTATAAAAATGAAAAAATTAAAGTCCAACATTGATGTTCAACCATGCTTCCTCAGAATGAATAAAAAATAAACTTAATATTTATTGACTTAATATTTTGTTGAACAACCATTGGATCGATAGGATTTAGGTCAGGGCTCATTGAAAGCCACTTCAAAGGTCCAGTGTTTTCAAGTTAGCCCTTCATGGTCGCTTTTTGTTTTGTATTTTGGGTCATTTTCTTGTTGCAAAATTCAATGACTTGTGACTGAGACTGAGCTTTCTGACAGCGGGCAGCACATTTTCTCTCTAGAATCCCTTGATAGTAATTAGATCACACTGTACTCTGCAGAGATTCCTACACCCTGTGGCAGATGAAGTAAAGCCTCCTCCATGTTTTACAGTAGGGACAGTGTTGTTATCTTGATATGCTTCAATTTCCTATCTGTGAACATAGAGTTAATGTGCCTTGGCAAAAAGTTCAATTTTTGTAACATCTATCAATAGGAAATTCTCCCAGAAGCTTTGCGGTTTGTCAACATTTAGTTCAGACAATTCTAGCCTGGATTTTTATGATTTGTTTCCAACATAATGTCCTTCTTGCTCATCTGCCATTAAGTCCATTTTGGCTCAAATAACGATGGATGGTGAAATCTGAAGCTGATGTTTTTTCTTTATTTTGTCAACGATTTTCCTTCTGCCACATCTGGAGAGTTTGGCTATAGTCCCATGGATCTTACATTTCTGAATAATATGCAACTGTAGTCACAGGAACATGGAGCTGCTTGAAGATGGTTGTATAGCCTTTATCTTCATTGCCCCAGACAACTCTTTCCTCGACTTCCTCTGGTCCATGTTGAGTGTGGTACACACCATGTCACCAAAAACAGCACAGTGACTCCCTGTAGCTCTCTCGCTCTCTTTACTATATATATA
>JAUZNJ010072330.1:0-25463 GCA_034780135.1 Jordanella pulchra | reverse complement strand
GTCTCTTGGATGAGAGGAGAAACGTCTTCTAGAAAACTACACGTCCAGTTGCCTAAACTGAACTTTCCTAGCTTGACTTAAAACATAAATTTATTAGTCTTTATTCTTTTACTCTTTTCATTCACGTTTCTAAAACATAGATTCTTGACCATGACCTGGATGACTGAGAACCTTCACCGATATGTTAACTAAAGTCATCTAAAACAATGAAATACAGTCCTTGAGAATGAGAAAAAGAAATGATTATAAAATGAAGACAGCTTTGTTAAAGTGATGCACGACCTTCTGACTAGTAACCATAAATTAAAGGTTACTGTGATGCCTCTTACACTGTCTGCCTTTATTGTATTTCTTTTGCAACAAGCCACAGTTCATTACACAAAAATAAATACTTTGTTTATGCCGATTACTGCGTAATTAAGAAGGACATTTTCTTAGCACCAGCAAGCGGATAAAAACTCCTGGGGGGGAGAAGCTGATTAACCGTCGACAATGCTAACGTCTAATTGCAGTTAAGTGGTGAAAAACAACACCAAGGCACAGCCATTCATACCAAATTGAAAGTGAACGAGATATGCCTGTGTGAGGAGTGTTGGCTGGATTTTGAAGGTCACTAAAAGCAACATCTCCTACTACAGATGGAGGTGGCATAATTAACCACTTGTGCAGAGAGGAAGGAAACAAAACAGGCTGGAAATTATAGCATCTGCACTTAAAGTAGAAAAACAACTGAAAATTTAATCTTTAAAAAGGTTACCGCCTGCAGCCTGTGGCTGGAATGTAGATATGTAACACGTTCAAAACGATTAGGTGTTTTTCAAAGTAAAGTTACTTCCAAATACAAATCTGAAAAGTGTGGCATGTATTTTGCCCCCTCTGTTACCTCAGAGTAACATTGTATTCACCCTCCTGTCGGTCATTTAACCTTATCATAAATCCAGATGTTCTATGAGAGCTTAAGATGTTTGTTGGACAGCATAACAGAACAAATAGCCTCACGAATGGCAAAAACACCGCAAATGGGTTAAGGAAAAATGTATGAAGAGGTTTAAGCAAGGAAGACATGTTTCATGTTAATAAAATCATCAACATGAAATAAAACACAATGCTTTAAAAACATCAAGATCAGTCATTTTTCTTCTAAAATGTGTATTTTTTTTTATTTCAGAAAAGCTTCAATCAGTTTGCAGGCAGGTGAAAAACAGAGCATGCATGGGTACTTAGTGTTGATGTGCTGGCTGAAGCACTACAGTCAGGCTGAGAGGGGAGGATGGATGAGAGGAACACACATTGTCTCTGAGAGGGGCAGTTTTAATCCATCACTCACAAGAATTCATCACCGTCCTGCTCTGCTCCTTCACTGTTGATAAACAAGTCAAACAAAAAGAGCTCTTTCCGGTCATTTTAGCTTATTGGTTAATCCTGGTATCAGTTGGATCTAAACGTTGCACATATACAACCTAAAACTTTAAACTGCAACTATAGATCAACACGATCACGCAGTGCAGACTTTAACTGACCGGATCCTACGATCTATGCCAGCTTGGCACCGACAGGCTGCTCAGCGGTGCCAAGAATTTTACAGCTATAATTTAACATCAGATGTCAAGGCTCTGTGCACAGGCTCCACAAGAGACACAATCAAATCTGTGTTTACCAAAGTGAATCACAACATTTCCTGGTAAAGAAGAAATACTTTTGGAGGAGGGGGCTAATAATGGCCGTTTTCTCTGCAAAAAGTCTTCTGACCACAGACTTTGCCATAAAAAATAGTTGGATGTAGAAAAGAATGTGGTACATATTGATTTTTATCTGCCATTGTTGCCACATGGTAACTGATCTTTACTAGAAGACAAAAGACTGTTCCTAATGTTGTTTGATCAACACCACGTGACAAACCTGCATTGAAACGACAAACAACTGATCATTAATGAGAGCTGGGGATCCAGAAGCAAAGAGAAGTCAATAATGGCACAACAGACAGGAGGCAGCCCTAATCCCATCTGCCAACAACCTGTGACTCTGATGGGAAATACCTGAGAAGCCGTGTCAAAAAACTTCAGCAAAAAGTCTTCCTTAATTTAAGAAGCAGAATATCTTTCGAAATTGTCAGGAAGACAAATCAAACATATTCCACTGTATGTTGGCATTATCCTGAGAGCTGTGGTTTATCTGACGGGTTTTTCCTGCCGCTGTGAAAATCAATCCCGTCTCAATCAATCCCAACATCAACAGCTGGTTCAAAGAAGTGACCAAAGCCCCAAATCACACGTTCATCTTATTTAGAAACCTTTCCAAGGGTTGGACTTCGTGATTGAATATTATTTTACAGGTACTGAGAAAAAAAAAAAGCAAAGCGTCTCTATGGATAGATACTGTATAGGCAGACAGCGGAAAAAAGCAAAGACAAGAGTCCATCGGACCAAAGCTCCCCAGTGTGGATTGGAGAAGCTGTAAACCATTTTCTCTTCTAATTTTAAAGTAATGTCCTCTTAATCTGTGTAAAGCCTGGAAAAAAACTCACAGCACAGAGTGATTAAACATTGCTTCGACTGCAGGAATTGGCTAGCAGTTGGCTGGATGTTGAGACACAATTAATATCTCAGAGAGTGGAAGAGCACTAAGGCGTCACAGCGAGAAAAACACCCACATATCCGGGACAAATGTGTGTAATTGTTTCTCAGTGTTCAGGCAGCACATTTCTGAGAGGTGAACCTCTGAACGAATGTGATGGTTAGAAGAACCAAGAGACAATGTGGGAATGTGTTCAGACGTGGTCTCCCTTTAAACGATCAGCATAAGCTAGCATTAGCAAGCAGCATGTGTCATAGATGTCCAGCCCAACTGATATGAACCAATATCCAAAGTTAGCATATATCACAAAACATGATCATGACAAATGTCCGCAATTAGCATCAAGTGCCAATAACAGTGTAATAAATACTCAAATGCCTTTAAAGGCTTAAGGAAGTTATGCATTTAGATAACATAAATAAAAGAATTGAAGGCATTTAAAATAACTCTGGTATGCTGAAAGGTATCATTTAGAAGTAACGGATTTGTGTATTGTTGCATACTTGCCCCCTAAAAGCACTGATATGGAACACTGCATGTTTGGATCAGTGACGGGTCTGAAAAAAGCATTGCTCGATCAAACAAAGGAATAACCTTACCCTTTTTTTCCCCAAACATATCTTTTTTTTGTTCAAAAACACATTTTTTAAACAGACAACCAATTAAAAAAATCTATATAAACACTCTGCTCACTGTAGCTACCTATAGCATCTAATGACAGACAAGGTAACATGAATGATTACCTGGTAAACACAGTGGAGGAGCAGCCAAATATTTCCCCAAGAAGATATTGTAAACCACAGAACGAGTCGAAGGAGAGAGAAATCATTATCTCCATTATCATAATCCTTTTTCAGTTTATTCTGGAAGCTAAATCTTTTTGTCTGCTGCAGGTAAAGAATGACATGTTGTGAAACTGAAGAAGATCAAAGTCTATCACAGAACTTAACATAAGAAGTCTTGATTTTATTCAACGCCTGCACAAAGAGCAGCTGCAGGATCCAGATAGGCCTGCAAGAAGTTTGAACAACACACATTATCGTTCATCACGTAAATGACTTTTGCTCCTCTGAACCTGCTACAGCTCTTGTAAAGGATCATTTAGATCAGCTAATGCCTCCTTTGGTCGATGGATCTCTGTTCTAGTATTATCTTCTCTCTGCATATCTTCCTCCCTCCTCCTTTGGAGTTAGTACAGCTGGATCTCATCTGCTCCCACTGAGGGAAAAACTTAAGTTTCGTCCAACCCAAACTTTATAAAGTACTGTGATCTATGATGTTAATAAAAGAAAACTGTGCTTTCTGAAAATAAATTATTGATTCTGACGCTTACATGTTGCTATCTAATTGTGTTATTTGAACAAAGGTGTCTTTAGATTTGAAAATAAAATCGATCAGGTATCAAAAGGAACAGTTTTAATGATGCAGCCACTGGCGTCTTGGTTTAATGCCATCGTTTGTTAAGCGACACCAGGAGAATAGTGCTCTGATGAGCTGGCCTGAGCCCTGCTGCAGCCAGCCTGCTTGGCCACTGATAACAGAGCCCAGAGCAGAAAGCAGAGAATCCCATTACAAATAGCTGCATTAGGTCTGTCAGGTTGTGCAGCTGAAGCGGTACATCTCCATTGACCCTGCACTGCCACGGCTCCCCTGTGGGGTCAGAGCGCTGCCCCCTTCTGGGATAAAATGAACCTCAGCACTTCTAAAGGGGGAACCTGGGCTGGAAGCATCGCAGCGAACACAAACACACGCAGACACGCTGTAAATGAAAATATACTCACCGAGTCAAACTGCAAGGTTATTTTTTTTAAGATGCACAAATTAATACACGTGCAAAATTATGTCATCAAGGTCATTTTGTGACACAATTAGCCACGTTCCGGTTACATTAAAGGAATCGTTTGGCAGTAAGACATGATGTTCTGTTATAAGGATACAAGCGGTTTATATTTCAACTACAGTAGTAAATTATCTATGGTGTTTTTTATCTAATATATGAATCCAAATTATGAGGTTCCAGAGGTTAAAGCTCATGGATAATGTGAGAAGGGGAAGACAAAGTAAACTTTGATCATTTAAAAACACCTTTTTTGTGAAAAGATAAACCATTTTTACATTGTCGTTGAGCAGTTATTTATGAGAACCGGATATTTTACACAGAAAAATGTCGTTAGGAGGCAGCAAACGACCAGCAAGGCACACACTGAGAGTAGAACTTGCTTTCTCTGTCAGAGTAACCATCTGATATAAAAGTGATTTATTGGGGAAAGATAGAAAACAAACTACATGCATTTTTTGTGGCACTGGTGGCTTTTATTTTTAAAGTGGTCAGACAAGAAATGGTTTAAAGAAAAAGTGAGAGAAGACAAGTGAACCCAGGATGGTTGCCTGGAGGAATGAGTCCCCTATTCAAGGGTCACACATCACTCCAGCCACCTGTTTCTACCCTTTGACGACATTTCAAATTTTCCAGCCCTTCTTAATTTGTCTATAAGTTAGTTATTCTGACTGAAAATGCTTGAAAAGATCCACTTAACCATGTGCTTCATAAAGGAAAAATATTGATAGTGAACTACATAACATTTACAGGTTTTTAATGATACCAACAAAACTTTTTAAAAAATAAATTACTAAGTACTATTCCATTTAGTAAAAAAAAACATACATATCATTAAAGATAATTTAAAACTGATTTATCAGACCTTAAAAATTAAAACTACAGAGTTCTGATGAAAGATAAAAACCGATTTTATTACTCCTATCTTAGCCTCCCTACCTGAGAAATCCTGAATAGAATTTATAATCCTCCTGTAAAGCCCTAAAGAACTCCACCTAACATCAGAAATGTTATTGCTCTTTATGTCCCTAGAGCACTTAGCTCTCAATATGCAGGTTTACTATTGCTTCCTAGAATTTCTAATAGTAGAACGGGAGACAGGAGACATAACCTATAACTTTCCTTTTTGAGCTATTTCTATAGCTATGCTGCTATAGGCTTAGGCTGCTGGAGGACCTAGGGACCGATTCCTCACTCTGCTTCATTCTGTCTGTATTCTCAAATTCTGCAATATTTGTTAGTTGAACCCCTAACTCTGTTTTTTCAGGTTTTTCTCTCCTAGACATAGCTATGGGCTCTGTGTTTACTGAAACTACCTGTATGTGCTCTCTTTCATCCTTTGTGACATGAAAAGCTCATCTGCTTAACTGATCTTTTTCCTAGTAAAAGCCAACAATGGAGCTTAGTAAACCGTTGCCTTTTTTGGCATATAAACTATTTATAGATCAGTGCTTCTATGTTTCTTTTATATGTCTCTTGTCTGTCTCCTTGAAGCCCAGTCAGCCTCAGCAGGACACTGCTCACACTGAGTCTGGTTCTGCTGGATGTTTTTTTCCTGTTAATATTGAGTTTTTTCTTCTTCAGTGTTGCTGCATGCATGCTTGGTGTGAAGGAATTGAGTTGAAAACACAATGTAAGTCTATTATCTAATATCTACTATCACTATCATATCTACTGTCACTACATGCTCATCCAATAGCACCGAATCTGGTCCTTAGACAGAAAACTTTAAACCAATGTGACTGTATGTCATGTTGGGGTTTTTAAGCTGTTTAGCCCACATGCAGAACACCACGACACGGGAAAGGGTTGAGTATAAAACAGAGTTTATTGAAGAATTTAAGGAACTGGAACGCCTGAGCTGAGGGAAGCCAGTGAGCACCGGCTGTGCTGAGAGGGCAATCACTGGGGAGGAAGACAGACTGGTGAGTTTAAGATCCGTGGGAAAAAGGGAATCGCTGAGTCCTTTGCGTGAGTGTGAATGTTCTTTCGGTAGTTTGATGAACTGAGCTTTCGGAGAAGGGGGTCTGAAGGATCCGGAGGATGTCTTCTAACGGTCCAGTGAAGTGAGCGGTGGGGGGGAGCGGACAGGCAGACACAGACCAGACGGAAAGCCGGAGGAGTTTTCCAGGAGATGCCAGATGGAGGAGAACGGATGCCACAGAGAGTCAACGAAGGAGAGAGTAACCAGGAGTTCGGGCAACCAGTGGGTATGTTCCACGGCGTCACGAGGAAGGAGTCTCCTTAGGAGAAGCCAGGAGCAGACGGCGTCCAGACTTCCCTAGAGGACCTGAAGGCAACGAGGAGAAAATACACAGGAGATTAATTTCAGGCAGAAAACTAACGGTAAGAAGATCATTGAAAGAGCACAGAGGCTCAGGAGGCTCAGAGGTACCAAAATAGGCATAACACTCGGCGTCGTCCATCCAGCGAGAAACTCCTCTTATACACCGGCTGATGAGGCTTGATGGAAGGCAGCTGCGTCAGACCGTGTTCCAACTCAGGGCAGAACCCACCTAGTGGAGGAGGATGGGAAAAGCAACCCAGCCACACAGCTCACAGAGAAAACAGGACAAACCAGATCATGACACTATATTGATCTGGTTAAATTATAAAGTGCCCTGGGATGAAATATACTGTGAAAGGTCCTATATAAATAAACTGAACTAAATAAAAAAACACCAACTCTGAGTGAATAAAAATAATTATGATATTCTAGATATGTTCACCTATGCAATGATCTTAAATGTTCTTAACAATAGAATATCTATATTTTAGATGCATAACTGCCTACTACAAGCAGTGCGAAAAACAAATTGGACGAAAAACCTAACTTAATGACAAGAACTTTCTTAATTAAAGGTTTATAAAAAGTCTATAAATCAAAAGAAAGGAAGATAACATAACCGCATATCTGTTCTTATAGATGTCTAATGTCAAACTTTGATGTATGCATTTTACCTTTACTCTTCTATACAGAGAGCATATTTCAGTAATATTACATTAGTAACACAACACAGCTTCTATTAGAACTGACACTGGACAGGTATAACTCACTACCTCACCTCTGGGGCTTGTTTTTCTCTTTACTCTTCAAGCAGTGTCCTCAAGTAACCTCATAATGTTCTTTTCATCACCCTTGACAAAAAGTCATTAAAGCTTCCTTGTGTGACAGGGGATCTAAAGAAAAGAAAAACATTTAAAGTGAAAAAGAAGCATCATCTGCACATGGTGGGGGCGGTAAATGACTGAAAACTGGTCCAGTAAACTCAGCCAAGAGGATGGAGCAAAATGAAAGATAAGAGTTTCATCCCAACATGTAGTTATCTCAGAGAACAGTTGTCGTCAAAGTGTGTGCATCTACAAAGAGATATGCTACGAATTATATCTGCACGGGAGGTGAGCCAATAAAAAAGTCTATGCTTTCCAAAGTGAACTCAGCTTAGAAAAGAAAAATCAAAACCTGAGCAGTATTTTAGTTATGTTGCTCAATCTATAGTCATTACTGGAAGTTGTTTAGAGGATTACTTAAACCTATCCTCTCGACATTGTGGTCTGTGGTGAGAACTATTGCTCTACCTGAACCCAGAGGAATAACATTTCTCAGTTTTTTTTTTACTTCCTGTGTAATATTAGTTCTGTAGAGCAAAGAAGGATTTGCTGATTAAAAATTGCACCACTTAAAACAGTTTTATCATGAGCACCCTGTGTGTTTCACCAAAGAAAATAAAGAAGTTCATGTGTCAAAAAATTTGCCTTCATATATATATATATATATATATATATAATAAAGTAGTATAATAATACAGTATTTATTTATTTTTTGCAGAATTGTTTTAGAAGAAAATTCCATACACAATAGAAAATGTCCAAGCAGAAAATTACAGGACCTTTTCTGTTTTTTATTTGTTTGTTTTTTTTGTTTTTTTTTACAGATTTTGTTTTACAGTGTATATTTAAAACAGCACACAGTGGTGTTATTTCCTTTTAACAAACACAGACCAACAGCAGGAGTACAGGGATAATAAAATCTGAATTTCCACTTCATGGTGTTACATAACTATGTTTTTTTTATCCAAAAACATTAGAAGAAAAAACTACTACCAACTCTGTTTAGTTTAGAGAGATCTCAACTAAATAAGTAGATTTACATCTGATTAGGTAACAGATTCATCAGTACAGTAATGCTGCTTTTAGTCTAAATGCAGACAACTTTAGCGCAATGAACAACAGCAAAAACATCAACAAAACCAAATGATAATAGAAAAACCCACCATTACGTGATGTTCTGGGGAAATTTCTATCTAAAATTACTGTAATTGCTTAAAGAAGGTTTGGCTACAACTTTCCTAGTATTGGTCATGTTTGACTTGATGCAACCATAACACCCCTTGTGTTAACCTACAGGTATGCATTAAAGGTACGGCCAAAACAAGATGCTTTTATTTGCTTGCAAAACCACCATGTCCTGCACCGGCAAGATGAGAAAGATGTTACCCTTAGGAACTGCAAAGGGAGGAGGAGTAGAAGGAAATGAGGCATTGATTGAACTGGTGCTTGTCCACCCTCATTCATAAACAAGAATAACCTGCCACATGACTGGTCTCACTGACAGTAAGAAATGCTGAAGTAAATCCCAGTGATACCAGTAAAATACCACTAAAATAAACACAAAACGGTCAAACCTGCATTACAATGGAGCAAAAGCTGCTGCTTCCTAACTTTACATCTATATCTGGGGTATTTTTAAAACGCATGTCTGTACGGTGAAGGAATAACAGGATTTGGAGCAGCATCAAGTTCGGTTCAAACTGTGAAGAAAAGTATTTGTTTGATTTGCATCTGCTCCAGTCACGATCTTATTGTGTTATTTATTGGAGTTTCAGTTTCTTTATTGTCTCTGTGTCTTTTGTTGTTTATATTCTCTTCGTGTTTTCTCATTTACATTCCATATGTTGACTCCTTTAAACCTTTCTGATGCATCAGAATAGACTTTACTTTGAAGTCACTAGGATTTTTATTTTGTTTTATTTTATGTTCCTAATTTCTGACAACAATGACAATTTCTTATATAGATTCTATACCTTTTAAACAACGTCACATTTTTTTAATACCAACACAGCCGCGAGCGACGCAACTTTAGTTGGGAGTATTGATTATAATTATTGAAATTTATTTTCTTCTGTTTTAAAAGAAAAACTCATTTTTTTCATCTATGTTTTTAATGAAAAAGTTTAGTAATGCCTACTAATCAAATCAAGTACTATTATTTAAATAAATGTATACTTTTTTGCACTGGTATTGCACAAGTATTTGTTATTTAAAGGAAAAAGCTATTTCATGACCATCTGCGTGAAAATAATGCACACTTTTTAAACGTCCAGCTCAATGAATAAGAATGACAAGTGAAAACAGAAAAGCTTAAGAGAAATCTGCAGTCAAATGAATTCAATGTCAACTAATGGGATTTTAATAAAGACTATCCAAATTCCTGGACCAGCATTAAACAGACCCAGTTCTTTAACCACATTTTCAACTTGCACAATCTTTAGTAAAAACTTAAAGCTTTTTTTCTGTTAAATCAGTTTTATTAGGTTTCTAGAAGTGAAACTAACTTTAGCTGTGCCGAACAGGCTATGCTAACATTTTAACCACTAGCAGACTTCGCGCATACTGTGAGCTACACACCCATGTTACTAAATTCATAGTCGAACATACTTATTCCTACATTTCTAAGGATAAATGACTTCATTTCCCACACTGCCATAGTATCATCAGACGGGTTTGCCTCTTAGCATAACATAAGAGATGAACTGTAGCTGGGAGCGTCTTGCAGTTTTTTCTCCCACCGTACACCTGTGAGTGAGGTGGAGAGAGCAGGTGAATCACAGCGATTGCAACCGGCTGCTCGGAGAGGTGTCGCTGCCAGTTATCACCTATGGATCCTCGTCAGCTCTGCGTCATTTAAAACAATTTGGTAGAAATACTCTTTTCTTGATGAGAAGTACATTCCCACAGTGAGATACACAGCATACGGAGTTGTAACAATTTAGCTTGGGTAAATAATTCTCTAATATTGTCATCCTATGCATTTAAGACTACAGCAGATACTATTTGATCATCACTCAAGCCAAGACATTGGAGATTTTTTTGGGATACATTAGGGTAAGTGCCACATCTCCAAGACATCATGTAGTTTACACAAGTGCTATCTGTGCAAAGTCCACTTTCAGTCTGCATGCAGACAGTCACTGGCATATGTCCATAAGGTATGTGGGGGGTTATCCAGTTTGAGCATATTAATGTCTATGGTTAGAGTATAGACTGATAGAGTCGTGTTTTTTGTGTTTTTTCTTTTAAGAGTATGACTCTTCTTTCCACCACTGCTGCCTCAGGTCTTTCTTGCATATGAAATTTATATAATATAGGCTGGATCATACCAAGTATTTTATAGGAGATATGCATTTAAAACAAATGGGAAAAAATAAACAAAACGTTGGGCAGTCATTTAAAAAAATACTTTGTCAAAGCTCGCTAATTACTTTTTATCACTTTTTAATAGTTGTTCATTTAAAACCTTTTAAAACCTTGTTAACACGTTGATATTATGCTCTAGGAGGGCTTCAACTAGTCAGATACTTAATAACCCAATCCATCAGCCATAACTTACTTCAGGTTTTAAGCCAAACAGAGACCATCTTCATCAGCGCAGACAGAGCGTTTGCATAGTTTACAATGGGATTCTATAATGTAATTATTGGGTCTTCCTGTATCAACTCTTTACACAGCAATTGTGTGGTCTACACGGTGTGGCATTTATCATGACATGCCCAAAAACATCCATGGGTGATGATCAAGTTGTATGTGTGTTGTAAGCAAACATCTACTGTCACTACATGCTCATCCTCAGCGCGGTCAGCTGTTTTTTCTTAGACAGAAAACTTTTAACCAATCTGACTGCATCGATCTGGTTAAATTGTAAAGTGCCCTGAGATGACATTAGCTAAGAACTGGCCCTATATAAAGAAATTGAACTGAATTAAAAACAGTTTTATTCAATGATCTTGAATTTTCTTAAAAGTAGCCTATATTTTAGATTTTTTTAAAAAAGAGTGACTGGACAACAAAGTGATTGGACGAAAAACCTGACTTGCTGAGAAGAACATACCTTTATTAAAGGTTCATAAGAAAGTTTTACAAACCAAAAGAAAAGAAGATAACATAAACACATATCTGTTTTATACATCTCTAATATCAAACTTGGCTGCATAAGTTTTACCAATACTTTTCTACCCAAACAGCATATTTTAGTAATATTACATTAACACTTATCCTTACATTCCCAAAATAATCCATAATATTAGCTTTTGTGGTGATCAAGTTGTGTTGTAGTCATAAATGCATAGGATGGTAATATAAGAGAATTATTTACCCAAGACAAGGAGCACTTATAAAGGAACTACAGAACAGAATAATAAAGACTCCATTAAGACTGTTTTTCTTTTTCCTTTTCCTGTGTTCTTACAAACTGCATAGGTTGATTAGCAAAGATAAGCTTATTTATCTTGCAAATGTCAGCGAAATGTTGTCACCAGATGGAAAATAACATGACATTTAACTCAAAAAAAAAAACGACAGTTCCGATCACAGCAGCTGAATCATATCTATGATGGCAAAGATAGAGTTCAAAGACAGATTTTCAAATGGATATGGACTTTGATCTCTGTATTAAATTCAGACTAATTAGAACAAAGATAGAGTAGATATGCTTTGTGCTTTGAAAAACAAGCACAGCACAAGCTCTGAAATATGTGATTATATTTCCTCGCATCAGTAAAGAGGCAATTTTTATGCAATCAATTGTGCACAGATGCCCAGCAGGGTAGAAGACGTCAAAGCAGCAGTTTGGGAAGGGCAATTAAATTCAAGGAAAAAGGCAATCAAGAATATGAACAAATGATCTGTATTGAGTGTTCCTATCATAGCTAAAGCCCACAGCTAGAACGGTTCGCTACAGAGAGGCTCTTCAGCTGATGTGAAAAGCAGCAGCTGTGAGGTTTCACGGAAATAAGACACAAATTAGGCTCCGATCTTCACTGGGAAGAAGCTCCATCATGTTTGCTCAGACAGCAGGCCTCATTCACAGCACTTTGATCAAAGGACTGACGGTTAAAACTGTAACAGTCTTGTCAGGCCATGCAAATCCCAAATGTGAGTTGATATAAACAAAGAACTCCCTAATTAGCGTTAAGATAACAGAGGGTATGCAAAGTGACAGAGGTTGAACTTCTTCAACGCCTCGGCATCAGTCATGCAGGGATGTATCAGGCAGTCAGAAGTCAGAGTTATGCAGGCACTTGTTTTCCACATTTTTATTATTTTGGGGCATCCTCCAGGGCACAGTGGCACACTGAGCGGTGTGATGGATGACTGCAGCGAATCAGATTACACCTATTGATGTGCAGTCTGGTTCACATGGGTTTCCTTTCTATGTGAATTAGTGAAGTGACTTCCTGCAGCATAGAATTTCATAAGATGGTTATTTAAAGTGCAACTCACCCCCATTTAAACGCATAATCCCACCTCCCAGAGAACCTTTGAAAAATGTCACCAAAGTGGTTCATACCAAGATCCCCTGGAGGGACTGACCTAAGAGTAGGGATAATTGTTAGGGGTGATGTTTTCGATTGAAACCAATTCTAACCTTCCAATTTCAACAACCATGCCACTGATTGGAAGAAGAGGACACCAAATACCAACGAAGAAGAATCCGCATTGTGTCATCCTTACTGCTGACTAAAAAGTATGGATTGTCCTCTTTTCTTAAGAGAAAACTGAAAGTAGAATGATCTAGAGTAGTCTTTGCTTGTTTTATAATCCTCCAAAGGCAAAACGTATCCATGTACAGGTAAAAAGCATAAGGATAACAAGTTCTTCCCCTTTCTGCTACCATAACAAAAGATGGCAACACAACATGCAGTCTTCCATTGGGTGCATAACAGCCTATGTATTTATAAACAACTCATTCTTAGCTGTGGGAGCACTTTCATTTTTTATGCGATTGTTATAAAATGTTGACAGAATATATATCTTTGAGAGCAATGCTTGATTTTTGCTAACAAAAAGCCAAAACCGTTACATACTGTATCTTTAATTATGTTTGGGCTCTGTTTCTGTAACCCACTAACTAAAGGACCAAGTACCAAATCTCCTCCTTCCCCTGTCCACAAAATTAAAAGATCCCTGCTTCCACGTGTACACAGTGAAAAAACGATGTGGAAATAATATCTGTAGCGATTCTTTTCTTGGCTAAACACCTGTTCAGTTCATTAATTTTTATTTATTTAGCACCATTTCACAACAAATGTCATCTCACGGCACTTCACAGATACAATTCAACAAATGACACAGTCAGTTTGGTTTAAAGTTTTCTATCTAAGGAAAACCAGCTGATTGCATCGACTTAGTGACTCGACAACAATCCTGCATAGCAGCCATGCATGTAGCAACAGTGGAGAGGAAAAACTTCCTTTTAACAGGAAGAAACCTCAAGCAGAACCAGGCTCAGTGTGAGCGGCCATCTGCCGAGGCCGACCGGGGTTCAAGGAGACAGAAGCAGACAGACAGAAAGAAGCAGAGATATAAAACTGTCAGCCCCACAGGAAGCCCCATCCAGGAAATACGCAGCCAGCTAGTCAGAGTGGGAGAATAGAGATAGAATGAAGCAGAATGAGGAGAATACAGAACATTGCTCAGGATAACCTAACTATACTGGATGAGGTCTGAGAAAGGTAGAGCCACAATAGGACCAAGGTAGAGCTAAACATCCTGTTGTGCAGCTCTTTCCTCAAGCTCTGACATTCAGCCTCATACCAAGGTCAGAATCAGGTCAGTAAAATTATGCTATAATAACCAACAGCATTATACACTGGATATTTATAAATATGTTGTAGTGTGTTTTTCAAAAGTTAAACTCTAAATTAACATAAAACACGGTGAGACTAAAATTCATAAGATTTGTATATACTGGTTTAAAAAATAATGCATGTGATAATTTGTAGTATAACATAAAAAAGTTAAACGTTCATTGAATTAACATTTGTTGAAGGTCAGACTCTTTCATGCAGATAGAACTCTGGTATGCTAGCTCATTTAAAACATAGAAACTTTTATGAGCTTTTCTCTAAATAGAATCAAAACTGAGCATGAATGTTAAACACAGACCCCCCGATGGGAAACACAGACTTCCCTGTAGCCACTTCCAGTTTACACCAAAAGGTAATATGACAGTGATGTAGGGGAGCAGACAGGACCAAAAGTACTATGCAGCTTTTTAGCATGGATTTCTTAAACTTAGAGAGTAGCTACATTATGTGCAGCACACAAAGTACGTAGCAGGGTGTAAGTGTTCAGCAGTGTGTAAATCTTTTATCACACAGGCAGCAGAGCTCAGAGTGCAACGTAAGTTTCAACCTTGGCAGCCTTACATGTAGCTCAGCCTTTGTTTGTAGTCAAGCCTTTCATTGCCTCGTGGAACGTAGGCTGTCGATAAAGTGCTTGCATCTATCCCCCTCTGTCTCGGCCCATCTGGATGCAGGCAATGCCATGGCAGCGGTCCCTCCTCCATGTCCCCTTTGGCTCAGCAAATCACCTCCGGCCAAACACTGACAAATTGTAGAAGAGGCCAGTGAATCTGTCTGCACCAACAGCTCTTTTGGCAGGTCACCAATAACCCACTTAGATCTTTCTTTTGCTAGAAATCTTCTTGTTGGCAAAACACTGACACTTTTTGGTAGAAGCTGAAGGATTTGTGAGTCAGACGGGCCTCATAGCTTGACTGACCAATAGAGCACTGACCCTGTTGGGTTGAGTTTGTGTCATAGTGTCAATAAACTTAAAATACTGTGCATCCTTGCAAGATGTATTGAATTTAATCATAATAATTGCTATTTTTTAGCCCTGATATGCAGCACTCATCAACTCCAGCATATTGATTCATAGATAATTTGTATCTATTGCTTAATCTGCTGTTACCTATCAGAAAACCTCCAATTGTTTCTCTTCTCAATGAATTGGAGCAGCTCATCTAACTTTTTATGTGTAGCTGATACTGCATAAAAACAAATTTGTAGGTCAAAACTGAACAAATGCGGTTCCAACTCAATGTAATTCAACAAAGCGGGGTTTAGGTTTTCACTGGGTTCGATTTTCTAACAAAAAAGATATGTCACATTATGACTACAAAAGATTGGGATATAAAAAAACAAAAACTTGGCTGACTAAACAAGTGTTTTTGAAGGAAATATGCCAGACAAACATCAATAAACAAATAAAAAGAAACTTAGGGCATTTTAGATAACATGGAATCACATTTCTAACCCTCTAAAGCCTGAACCATGAAATAATTGACAGAAAATTCTGATTTTTAATATGAGTTGTCATTGTAAACATGCATTTTGTATAAGTTAAATTTGATCATTATTTTAATCAATTTTGATACATTAGGCATTTCCCTATAATCTTTTATACATTTTCTGTTCCCTACATATTTCTGATTTATTAAGTTGGTTCTCAAGAGCGAAAATATCCCACTGATGATGCAGAGGTCTCAAAAATTCATGGATCAAATATGATACATTTGGCTTTAAAGGGGTAATTTAACAGCTTTGCAAAGAAAGAACACAGAGAAATAATTGGATTAGAGTAATTTCATATGAGAGGCAACATCTGTGCCGCCAAGCAGCCATGAGGAGACAAGACAAGAAAAACATAAAGCTGGAAAAACATTAAACATCTTCCATTGCAAATATTTGTTTATACTGATTTTATGACCAACACTTTGGTCAAAGTAGAAACCTAAACATAACTACTACAGCAATATTGTTCTTGGTGTCTGTCTATCAGCAAAGGTGCACCCAACTCACATTAAATTACAGCTTAATATCTCATCATTGGCTCATTGGTTTGCATTAAAAAGGCGGCTTTTTTAGATGTGCACATATTTCCGTCTTGCTGTTAAATGGGAAAAGAAATTGTGTCATTCAATAAGAGACTCTGAAGGAGTACTACAATCTGTTGGATTGTTTAATGGATTTGATTTTGCTGCCATGTGGTAATGGAAGGATTATACAATCATTTAAAAGCAGTGAGACTAGAGCTAAGGAGAATTCTGACCAGTTTATGGATGTTACATTGAAAAGGATGAGTGTAGAAAGAGCTGTCAGAGAATAAATGTGCAGAAAATATAGCTACATTTGTAACTTAGAATGTATGTGTATTCAGATTCAGTAAGATGAAAGCAGCTCAGCAGCATTCAGCAGTGAAAAAATGTAATGTTTGGTTGCATTAGCAAAAACAACTTCTGCAAAAAATAGGTAGCACTCCCATAAACTACGAATTACATGAGTAGCCTTCTTTTGAATGGGTTTCAGTCTTCTCATATTACTCATTAAGTAATGGACAAATTTAATTTAAACATGTTGCAGATACATGAAGCAAATACTAAAAGTACTGCAAAAACAAAAATTAAATCAACACACAAAACAGGTATAACTGGAAAGCTCAGAGAGATTAACAGTTTAAAAAAAGTTTCAAAGACAAACTTCTCTTTATTTGCTCTAACTGTCGCCTCGACATCCTGTTTATGTCTTTGCTGAGGGTCTGGTCAGCAGACATGAATCCGTACTTAGATCTACTATCTGGACCCAGAATAGTTAGTGATTGTATCTAGAGTGCTTTTGTTATCCAGAGCTGGTTTGCAGCTTTTTTTAACCTGAAGTTGTTTTTGATACTTTAAGGCATTTCCTCATTGTATGTATTTCGTGTGTTTGTGTACCAGAACAGTCATGTATTTGCAGAGCGTTTGGTGTTTCTGAGCATTTCTACTTTGCAGAATTTTCCTTTGCATGTGTTTTTGTCTAATTATTGTGTTTGTTAGTCAATTTGGTGTGTTTGGAAGCCTATTTCTTGTCTTTGCCGTATATATTTAGTGCACATTCATGTATCTGCTGCATATTTGTATCCCTCACACCCTGCACTCACAATACTCTTGTTGGGTTATTCATTGGTAACAACTATTTAGTACCAGGTTAGTCTCTCTTGCATTTAAAACAAGGCATTTATTAATTCTGACATTGATATAACAAGATGCTGATGTGAATTTGCGGTCCACCACATACCAAAGGTGCTCTCCTGATTGAGCTTAAATGAACTTGGAAGCCATTGAGGGACAAATATTTAGAGAATTAAATCTTAGCAGATGTTGCATTTCCTGCTGAAAGTAGCCATCAGAGGATGGGTCCACTGTGGTCATGAAGGCATGAACACAGTTTATGATGTTTAAACAACTTTAATGAGGGTTTAAGTGACCCAACCTGTCTTGGGAAAATGTCCCTTGTGCGATTTTTCCAATCTTCACCAGCCTCCATTGATATGAGGGGAATCAACTATTCTGTGTACGACAGATTCTGACTCTTTTCCTAAATGTTCCACATGACACTATTCCAATCTCTTATTGTGCAGGTCTAGTGAGCCTGTGTTAATTGTAACCTCTGTTTCCCATTCTTCGCAGACAGGATGTAATCTGTGTGTTGTTCTGCTACTGTAGCCAATTTCCACCCTAGTTAAATGTGCTGTTGATTCAAATACGGTATTCAGCCCACCTTGGTTTTAATGAGCGGTTTTTTATGTTACTATGGCCATTTTATCATCTCAAACCAGCCAGTCCACGCCACATTTAAATTCATTTAATCCCCCTTTATTTATTATTTTGCATCTCGGTTTGAACTTTGGAAAGACAAAAATGTCTAAATGCGATGAGGTGTCGCTTTGTCATTGGCTGATTTTTTTTTCTTTTTAGTTTAAATTGGGCTTTACCTGGACCTGGGTTACAAATTTAGTTCCTCCTCATGTTTTAAAGTGTGAAGTGTCAATAAAAACTACATAAATCCTAGTAGGGAACTGAAAAAAGTGCGCCTAAAAAAGTTAGCAGTAAGTGTAAATCTTTTTTTTTAATTGAAACGCTAGTGGTTTTGATCACATTCTTGCTGTAGAACTTAACATTGAACCATTACTCCTGCTACAGATTAGCAGATTTTCAATTAAATTGGCAACACTACATATAGAAGATCTTTACAATTCAATGAGGATATAAACTATAATACTTTAATATCCATTCATTACACAAATAAAGACACAACCATTGTTTTGGTTAATGTTAGCAACATTTGCATTTATATTTGCAATTATTAAAATAGAAATAAACACACACACTCTTCACTTTAAAATATTATCAAAGGGTATTAATGTAAACCATGCCTAGGTTAATGTTTTATTAAACATTATGTGAACAGAATTTCTATTTCTTGTTCAGCAATAATTACATAATTTAGCTCAAATTTCATTTAATGCTCCCATGATGCATCTGTGACATATGTCCTTTTAGGTTTGCACGATATGCTAGGGCATCATTTAAATTTAAATTTCCTCATGTGTGGTATGATGCGTTTGCTGTGTCTCTGGTCAAATCGTTATATTAATCAAACACTATCGTCATGTGTGGAGTCTGTCGGGCTTTAAAAACAATCTGACTAATTTAAAATCTTACGCAAACACAAAAGGACTGTTCAAAGATGGCCAAACCTTAAGTAACATGATGGGGAGAAAACAATGAAATTAGAGACACAAAACCAATGCTAATGACATAAAGATGATAAGAAGATTGTTGAATGGAAGGTTCAACAAGCCTTTAAGAAGGGAGACAGGGAATTAATGAGGAGTATACAGAAGCAACTTAAGGTCAAGATAAAAGAAAGCAAGGAGGCACAGAGGCTGGAAAACAAGCGCTAGCAGAACAATATCAGAAATGTGTGGTCATGAACTCGCTAATGGTAACTACATGATTTCAGCTATGTATTTCAGGCTTCATGTATACCATAGATTCTATGTTCTAACTCTCAAAAAACATTCAATAATTTATATCTACAATGCGCTACAGGTTGGAATTAGAGTGTTATTGTTCAGACGGAAACAGAACAGCCTTAGACAAAAAGAGACATTTTTTACACATATTTTCCACAAGAGTATAACAAAAAAAATATACATTTTACAAACTGAGTTTTTTGTCCACTGCTTCTACACAACTGAATAAAAATGGAATTTGACTCCTTCCTTTAGAGGAGCATCTGATCTTAGACTGTATGTATGTGTACAGATGTGTAAGATATCATCGGCATCGTCGTCAGCGGCATTTACTGGCACCAAAGGCAGTAAGTGGTCATTTACAGGGTGGAAAGCGGGTTAATGAAAAATTATCGATTTTCCCCCTACATCCCTAGAGATGAAGGAAAGTAACACTAGCACATCCGAACATTGTCTGTCTCCTCTTTTAACGGTCTGACCGTTCGTTTGCAACAGTGGGTCCATAGGGATGGCTGAACAAAAAGCCGAATCTGTTTGAGGAGTTATATTAGTAGTGGGGTTCAAGTGGAGAAGAAAAGCAGGACATTTCACACTAGGAGGGACAGAGGGAGCAGTCAACCCTGGTCTGACTCTGCTTCCTGCATGCAAAGAACGGGAAGATATTGTTGCTTAGTGTTACAGTGTCATTACACTTCTTTCACTCAGGTTAGCAGACAGCATTTCCCTGCAGCTGATCACACTGGCTGTGAGAGGTGAGTTTTACTTTGAAGACTAAACTTAAAACGTTCCTTTTTGATAAAGCTTATGGTTTGAGTGACTCAAGTTATCCTGAGCTATCTCTACAGTTATGCTGCTGTAGGCTTAGACTTCTAGAAGACAAAGGGACCACTTTTCATTCCATCTCAGTTCTCTCATACTGCAGTATTTGTTAGTTTCAACCCTAACTTTATGTTCTTTCTGCTTTCCTCGTCATAGTGGCTTCATTTCTGTCTGTTCCTGTTTGGCTGTGGCATCATTCTGTAAAAATATCAGCTGGGTTGCTGCTATCAGTGTCTTTGTATATAGACGCTGGAGTGTTGTCCTGTTTCTCTTACTGTGACTAACTGTATGTCCTCTCTTTCATCCGCTGACATGGGAACTGGCTCAGAGCTCGTCTGCCTGGCTGTGTCTTACTGGACGGGGACGGCTGTGGAGCTGGATGACAGTTACCTTTTGTATGTCTGCCTCTATCTCTAAAGAGAGTTTTTTCTCTCCACTGTCGCTACATGCATGCTTGGTTTGAGGGATTGCTGTCGAGTCAATGAATCAATTAAATCAGCTAGTTTACTTTAGATAGAAAACTTTTAACTAATCTGACTGTGTGATTTGATTGAATTGTCTTCCTCAAATACCTTAAGACAATTGACATGTTTTGTGAATTCACGCAATATAAATAAACTGAATTTAAATAAATTATTAATATGTAGCAGGTGGGAGGACTGAGCATGGTCGGGAGAGAGGCCGTTGTATCTGCTCTCTCTAATCATCAGAAGCAGAGGAGAGTGTGGCAGCCATCCATCCCAAAAACAATGAAAGGAAAGAAAGGTTGCATGATAGCAGCAGTGTTCAAGTTACAAGAGAAAATTGCAACTATTCTTCATATATCAGTAAAATTACCTCTCAAGATGTGCAGTCTAATAGGATTTTGTGCCAAACTATTGTTTCAGTAAGTGCATTTAAAAAAAGAAATAAATATCAACTATGCAATGATTGAGCTAGAAGAAGAGTATGTTAAAGCAACCCTAATAACACACTTATCATGATGCTGTACAATGAGTCTTTGGATACCAAACACATGCATATAGTTATTAACAAAGGAGGAAAAGAGTACCTGCAAAAACAATCCAACTGCACACACAAAAAATCCCACATTTAGTCAATGCTGCGAACTGTTGGACCGTGTTGCTGTTCAGTGGAGCGTTATCCATCTTTGAAAACAGTTGTAAACTGAACACATTGGGGGTTCAAGCGAAAGGAGCTGTTCAAATATAATAAAATCTCCAAAATGTGAGCTCTAAAAAATGCAGAGAATGTGCCAGAGTCATCTTCATTTCGTCAATAAAATAATAAACAAAATAGTTTTTAAATCCGATCTGTCTTTAGAATGTCAAAGTGAGGAAGGGTACTTAAGATACATGTTTAGTTTGGTTAGAAAGATATTCATAATTCAACAGACTATATGAAAAATCAGATATCACCTGAAGCATCCACAGTCTTAGGAAGTTCTATGAAGGCTCCTGGAGTCTCAGTGTGTCTAGGTTTACCGAGAATCAATGTGAAGGAAAAGGTCCAAAATCCTTTGATCACATCACACTTTCATGAATGTCTGACTCTCTAATAAGAGTGTTGGACTAATATGTGGAGAATTTTGATCAGTCTGTTGGCTGAAAATCTGAAGTTCATTCTACCTTTTCTTATTGTTTATTGGTTTTAGAACTGTTGTCTGAAAAAAGCTGCATAAGAGATCTTAAAGCAGGCTTCATGTCGCCTGTTGCTGGACTTGTTTCTCTTTACAGTTAATGGCTCCGTAGCTCTTTATGTACAACCCCCCAAATAACAACATCAGCTTTTTCTGAAATAGTCAGAGATATTTATGTGGTTTCTTAGTATGCATATAGCAGGGCTGACAGAGATGACAGAAATAAATGACTGACGGCGAGTCATCCTTCACCTTCCCTCCATATGCGGTCTCTCTTGAGGCAGAGGTCCTCCTGTGGGCACATTCTGGGAATCAGTGAAGGGAGAAATCGTAGCCCGTCAGCAATCAGATCAAATCAGCCTGTAGTTCTAAGTTTTATTCCCCTACACTGCAGGTTTTCAGAAATAAAACAGACAGCTGAAGCTAGGTGGTAAATACAGACGTCTGTTAACCAGATGCTCCTCATCTGAGCACCTTGACCCACTAACTGAATTATTGTAGCTGCTTTTAGAAAGCTGTGATTTATACCAGCAGGTTCCAAGAGTGGAAATGCACATAATTAAGCATCTGTGGTAAATCACATTCAGTTTGATGAAATCCTACAAGAAAAACATGCCAAGTTCATTTTCCTCATAGCTGCCATGATAACACAATTTAAGCACACGGCACATGACGACCTCCACCACTAAGCAGTAACACCGGAGTCAGCGAGTAAGGTGAGGCTCTTTAAGGCAGTGCCTTGGGTCTGATCCTATACTTACAGCACAACCATGCCAGACTTTCAGAATAAGACATAAAATATGCTACAAAATAAAAGCCTTTATATTTGATACAGCAGATCATCGCAGGAAAGGATTAAACATTAGATATGGAATATCTGTGGGGGACTGACTCCCATGGCCTTCTCACAACAGAAGGTACTAAAAAGTAAAATAAATAAAATCCTAAATTTTCCACAGTAACTAATTATTATTAAAGGAAAAAACAAAGAGAGTATAATTTAAGCAGGGGAAGGGGGGTCCATATTATTGATAGGTCTAACCCTATCTCTAAAACCAGCCCTGCCAAACTTTCAAAATAAGACAAAATGAACTCTACAAAATAAAAGCCTTTATATTTGACTTACTGCATCACTGCAACATAAGCCTCTACAGCACAGCTGGAACTACTTTAAAACACCTTGAAACATGGACTTTTAAAAGAAAATACACACTGACATTTTGAAATTAAAATAATCACTCTCTTAATCATCTGTTAGTTTGTGTCTGCCTAGTTGGTTTGAATCTGTTTTATGGCCCTGATGTATTTTGTAGAAATTGTCCAGCCTGAGGGAATGCTTAACCTTTTTAAATGAACCCGGCATCCTGTTTTAGGTACACAGTAACACCTGCTTGCACATCATGTATTCATCATCATACTACAGCTTTACTGTTCTTATAAGGTATTAATGGTTTTACCTTCTTAACTGGTACAAGCTGAACCTAGCTAACCCAAAGAGCCCTGGGCTTTTGTCCAACAACTATGCACAAGGCTGCAAGTCCCCAGGAACTTTCTAGTTAGTGCTAACACTACACAGCTGCATATAGTAAGAACATGTCCTCAATAATTACTCGCACCATTTGACAAATCTAACATTAGAGGGCTTCCTGTTGCTGTGAGCAGTGCAGTCCATGGTTTCTACTTTTGCTATTGTAGCTCATTGCTTTGTGCACTCAGGAGCTGATGAAATAAATCAAATTAAATTTGCACAAATTAATATTTAATTTTTACACATTTTTAAGCTTAACATATTTCTAGTTTAGAGTTCGTTTAAACCCAATTCAGGTGCTTGTAAACACAAATTTCCATTTATAAAAGGGGACTCCTGGTTTACAAATATAGACCGCTTTCAGGTTAACAATTTATTGTTTATAACACAGCAATCAATCCTTAAACCAAATTTATGCAGCAATCAGCTCCACTCAGCTGCAAACTACACCGCAAATATGCACGAAATTGTTTGATTTTCTGTGTTGGATGTAAAAAGTACTGTGTTAATTCTACACTTCAGTCTAATTTAACTCTGCCGGAGTCGGTTCACCAAAAGAGTTGGTGTTAATCTGCTAAAAAAGATTCAAACCACTCTGTTCGATGTTGATTATGAAATAAACAATTACCAGATTTTCTTCCAGATGCCAAGCTACCTTTGAACTCTTATCTATTAAAAAATGTTTGCAAGACTTGACCAGGTTTGAGTTTTCTTCCACTATAGACACTTTAAAAATGTTTTAATTTAACTCCCTAGGAGCAAACATGTAACAATAGGTTTCATTTAAAACTGATGGTTTTTGGTGCCATGCAGTAATGCTAAAAGCTGCAACTCCATGGAGCATCTTCAAGGTTTAAAAGTTTTTTTTACAAGTAATTATCTTAGGATTTTCCCTTGCAGGAGATACAGTACAGTTCAGAAAAATTACATGCATTTTATCTCCCAAATCTGTTTAGTCTCAATGTTAAAGCTCCAACTGAAAGACACAGACTTAGTCAGCTGCACCACAGGGGGACAAACATTTATAATAAATAAGATGTTTAAATTGTAAAACATATGTTTTTTTCTTACAGTAAACAAAGCTAAATATTTGACATCTACATTCACCAACATAATGAAAGGAATTTTAACTCAAACCTTATGATCTTTTTCTGTGTAGTTAGGTGTGATACAAATTAAGGTTGAAAAGATTGACTTAAAACAAGCTAATTTAAGATGAAATCAGGAGATGTTAGTGCCATGAAGCAAGATCAGATGAGAGTATGATGACTAACATGGGCGGGTCCAAAGAAGTTTAGAACTCCTTTACTTACAGTAAGTAAGCCTAATAGGTAGGTTCTCTATTGTATTTAAGTAATAAAAGTAAAGTTATGTTTCTGTCTTTATATTGTAAAACATTGCTTTAAAAAAATGACTTTAAACAACAACATTTCTACACAAACAACATTTCTACTCACAGAAATATGACAGAATCTGACATGCGAGCTTCTGTTTAGTAAGAAAAGAAGGAGTGCCAGCCTTGAAAACTCAGAGGTGATCAGTAAATATTAACATTCAAAATATCAGTGAAAGAAGGCCGACCCACATTTATAGGACGAGTTTGATTATGGATTGTCAAATAGGATTTTCCATTGATTATGGAGAAGGGTAGGAAACATGTTTGACCAACCAAGTTGTATATTAAATAGTAAACAGGTACTTCTTTAATCATCTTGCGGCCGGCTTTCAGAGTGACCCTGTTTAGACAGGCCTCGGTACATTTATAAATGTTATATAGTTGAATTATTGCTAAGAAAGTTTTGGACTTCTTCATATTGATATCAGCTTAATTAGCTGCTAAAAGGTTTAACAGTTCTTTGGATCTGACCACAGAGTTTATTGTCACTTCAGGTCTGATATTTAAACAGAAAAAAAACAACCTAGCATTTGTTAAGGTGTTCTATTTAATACACAGTTCCTAATTTGGATATTCTTAACTGACAAACTTGATTCAGATTTTTTCTTTTTAATGAATGTAGTACAAATCTTTTCCCATAATCATGTTTTTTTATTGATTTTGTGAGCTAACATACACCTTTTTTTGCAAGAATAAATCAGTGTTAGAAAATGCCTAAATTCATATGCATTTGTGCAATATATATAATATA